>JAVVLW010005122.1:0-45530 GCA_034401795.1 Chaetoderma sp. LZ-2023a
GCATGACACGTGTGTTACCTGATCGACGGGGATGCTTTTTATCAGAAACCCAGGGCCGGGTATTGGTATTAAGATAAAAAGGGGATTTATCTATATTGAGGCCGGGGTCAGGGTTCTCAGCCTTCAATGTGGGAGGCAGTACCTTGTTGTAAAGCGAAAGAGCGGATTTTATCAGTCCGGCCGCACCTGCTGCTGCCTTGGTATGACCTATCATTGATTTAACGGAACCGAGAGCGCATTTATTGCCACTATCACAGGATTTACTGAAAACTTGATTGAGCGCCTTGAATTCCACCATATCTCCGACAATGGTTCCGGTGCCGTGAGCTTCGATAAGCCTGACAGTCGCAGGATCGACATCTGAATTTTTGTATGCCGTTTGGAGTGATTTCGCCTGACCTTCCGGTTTTGGCGCATAAATGCTTTGTGACCTGCCGTCGCTTGAAGTTCCAAGAGCCTTTATAACAGCGTAAATCCTGTCTCCATCTTTCTTTGCCTCTTCCAGTCTCTTAAGGACAAAAAGGCCGACTCCTTCTCCAAGTATCGTACCGTCGGCGTCTTTGGAAAATGGTCTTGCATCTCCGGTTGGTGAAAGAATATGGGTCTTTGAAAAACACATATACATAAAAATGTCATTTAGCGTGTCTACACCACCGGTAATAACCATATCGCTTTTACCGGATATAAGTTCCATAAGGGCAAGGTGTATAGCGCTCATGGAACTGGCGCAAGCCGCGTCAACCACACAGTTGGTGCCGCCAAGACCCAGGCGGTTGCATATTCTTCCTGCTACAACATTTCCCAAAAGACCTGGAAAGGAGTTTTCCTGCCATGAGACATACGAATCGGATATTTTATTAATTACACTTTCAGTTGTTTCAGAGGAGACGCCGGCGTCTTGAAGAGCTCTACGCCATTTCGGAAAACCAAGTCTTGAACTTAAGGGGATAACAAGTTCCTGTGTCCCGGTTATTCCCAGAATTACACTTGTTCTATCCCTGTTAAAAGATTTGCCGTTGCCATAACCGGCGTCTTCAATGGCCATTTTAGCTGCCATGAGGCTAAGGAGCTGGGAAGTGTCAGTTGCTTCAATAGAATTGGGTGGAATTCCGAATTCGGCCGGATCAAAAGATAATGAAGGAATAAAGCCCCCACGCTTGCAATAGGTATGATCCGCTTTTTTGGGGTCTTTATCAAAGTAGTCTTCAGCAGACCAGTGGGTTGCAGGGACGTCGGTTATACCGTCCTCGCCGCGGGAAATAAGACGCCAGTATTCCTTGACGCCCGGAGATTTTGGAAAAAAACATCCTATCCCTATAATAGCGACAGGAATATTTGGTATTGTTTTGATATTATTCAATTTGAAGTACTTAAAAACTTAAGATTTCAGCTTTTTACAAATTTACTTGAAATTATTCTTTTTTAATATTATGAGACTTAAATAATTTAGTTAACATAACGCATGAAAACCATATTTGCAAGAGCTTGACAACAAATAAAATAAATAATATGGTTGACAGGGTGGCATAACAACCTGCCAATATAAAAATATGATCAAATTTTACTCAAACAGGGAATTGTCCCAAAAACTCAATATAAATCTTGCCAGGTTTAAGCGTTGGTCCCGTGAGTTTCTGCCGCCTGATCCGCTGGGTGGTATGCAATCCGGGTATGCAAGACAATACTCAATAGATAATGCCTTTACGGTCTATCTTGGCGGCCATTTAGTCGGTGAGCTTAAATATACTATTCCGGAAGCAAAAAAAATACTTGAAGATTTAAAAAAGTGGTTAAAAGAAAACGATTTTTACATAAACACTAAAAACGGCGGGAAAAACGGAAACGATGCAAAAGACCTGGTTAAAGAGTATATCCTTTTTATTTTGCAGGAAAATGATTTAAAAATCAGTTCCGGCAGTTTTTCATACAGGATCCGTGGGATAATAAGTAATATACAGGTAAATCATAATGAGTACAGGGTTAGAGAGGAACGTTATATTGAGGAATATGTTCCAATTGATAAAAGAAATAAAATAGGTAATAAAATAGAATCCGAAAAAATGTTAAAAATAACAAAGATGTATCGTTATTTTAAATACTGTTTGAAATAAGGCTGATGGTCTAAAGTTTCAAGCCGTAAACGGTTATACTCATTGTATTAAAACCGCCCTTGACTTCTTTCCGTCAATTTTCAGAGATATAGGCCTGTCAAGTTTTACATGCCTTAAATAGTCGGTTTCACTTTCCGGCAGAAGAGATTGCAGCCATTTCCAGTCCAGAAAATCTTCTTCATTTTCTTTTATTGTCAGGTAGCTGATACCAAGAGAGGTGATATTGTGAAAGAAGTGGGACCCCTGGGAGGGATCGGCCCTTAAGTTTTCCGCTGTTGTTTCGACTACTGCACCGATGCCTGAAATAGCGTTCCAGGCGACAGGGATTCCCAGCCACCGGTCAGCCGAACCCCACCTTCCAGGGCCGATAAGAAGATATTTTCTGTTTTGATGCACCATCTGCCGGTTAATTTTTCCTATTTCACCGGCTATTTCAACGGTTCGTGCCGGGTCAAATGAATCAGGTCTGACATAGATGATATCTGTTATATCTTTAAACTTGCCATTACCAAGAGCCATTGTTGAAAAACAGAAAGCACGATCTATATCTTTTTCAGTTATTTCAACATCCTTGTTATGCAGGCTTATGGCCATCGGTCTTATCTGAAGCAGGCTGAATTCCGGCTTTTTCTTCTTGTCAAAATCAATATTAACGGAAAACTCGATTTCAACCGGAGACCCCATCCCTTTTCGTCCTATTTTCAGAATTTCTGTGAGTATCTGTGGAAGCGGGAAAAGATCATATTTTAATATACCGGCAAATGTGAGAAGTCGATAACCTGGAAGATTTCCTGTGTCACGTATCCTGTTTTCTTCAGGAATGTAGGTGCTGGAAAGATTAACTACAGGTGCATGATCGTATGCATCATCTATTTCCAGCTTAGTAAGGGTACCGTCATCCGTTGTTTTATCGTTTGATTCAAAGCTTTTGGGTGATTCAGAGCCTTCCGGCGATTCAAAACATTCGGGTGAATCGACCATTTTCAGCGCGTAGAAAAACCGCTGAGAATTTTTAAAATGTCATCCACCGTGGAAAACTGTGGTAGGGATTGTGGATATTTTGGTGAAAAGCGAAGTGATGTCTCCCCTTCAACTACTGTTTTTCCCAATCCCAATGCAATATGTGCGATTCCTTCCTCCGGTTTCATATGAGATATGGGATAGAAGTTGTAAGACTGGGCAACTCCTGAAAGTGCCGGATAGAAATAATCGCCATAACGGCTTCCACTAAGCTGTTGTATGATAACTGCCATTTTTTCATCTTCTGTTCGATGCAAAGTACTTCTGGCATAGGCCCTTGGTATTTCAAGATATGTTGAGGCATATACAAGTTTTATTGCCATAATAAGCTGCATGAGCCTCTGATCAGGGTCAGGGTCCTGGTTTGGCAGCATGTAAGTCTTGTAAATACCTGCGAAAGGTTGAAATTGTGCGTCTTCAAGGAGGCTGGAAGACCGAATGGCAAGAGGATAGTTTATTTTATCAATAAATAATTTAAGGTCGCGGTGGAGCCAATCGGGCAAAGAGGATTGTAAGAAAATTTCAGAAATCTGGTTATCACTATAGTCGCTGGTTGGAATATCGTTCAGCTTATTTTCATTCATAAATGAATCAAAGGCTTCTGTTGAAATGACAAGAGTTTTTGGAACGCTGATGGTTATATCTTCAAATTTTTCTAAGATATGAGGAATTTTCTTAAGCTGGGTAGACATAAATGCGAGCCCTCTGGCTTTTCCACCGAGAGAACCTTTGCCGATTTTGATGAAATCAGCATCCGGGTCAAAATCACTGGAAACAAAATCGGCTATAATACCTTTTTGAAGTTCTTTCCGCCGTTTATGAATACAGGTTACAAGGTAATCTTTTCTTGCCTTTACGGTCTTAAAATCGGAAGGTTTGATAGGCCTTAAAATTGAGGCAAGTAAAATTTCCGAGCGGGCCATGAGCCATCTTGAAAAATGATTCCTTACTGCATGAAAATACACAGATTCATCAGGAATAGAAGGCAGAATTTTTTCCATTGCTCTAAGATTTGAGACCCTTGCCACCTTTTTGCCATCGGGAAGACGAAAAATAAAGTCACCAAAGCCGAGTCTGTCAATAAAAAAAGATCGGATTTCAGAATGGAGTGTCGGCGAATTTTTATTCAGGAAAACAGCGGGAATCTTTTCAGCTTTTTTGCGATTTGTCTCTTCCGAGCTTAAGTTTAGTAAAGGTATGTCCGGCATTTCTTTTTTTATCATGGAAAGGAGATCAAACCCTGCATGATTATCCATTATTCCTTCTTGTGGAAAACGGACATCCGAAAATACACTAAGCAGATAGGGTTTAAAATGCCTGTAAAGATTTTCAGCATCTTCATAGTTTTCAGCCAAAAGTATTTTGGGTCGTGCCCGCATCATGAGGATGCGATGTTCTTCATTGAGTGACTCCTCCATTACCGCCTGGGTTTGCATAACGATCTCTTTATAAAGAATCGGAAGAAGGGCTGAGTAATGTATGGGTGAGTCTTCCACCAGAATAATAACCCTGACCTTTGCTCTTTTGGTATCATAAGCCACGTTCATTTGGTCTTCGGTATTTTTTATAAGGGCGAGAAGAAGATCGCTGTTCCCGTACCATACATACAGCTTGTCTATTGAGCTTAGATCCGAATGTTTAGATTCGAGGAAAAGCCTGTTGGTGTTGTGTGTAAGGAGAAATATCGGAAGCTCAGGGCGTATATTTTTTATTTTCCTGCCGAGGCTAAAAGCATCCATGTCGTCTAAGCGGGGCATAGTGATGACAAGATCAAATTCTTTGTTGGATAAAGCATTAAGTGCTTCCTGGGCAGTGGACACCCAGGTGAGTTTGGGGGGGCGGGAAAGATTCAATCCGCGATATTCATGGATGATTCTTTCTGCAAGCCGCCCTTCCTCTTCCATGATAAAGGCGTCATAAGGGCTGGAAACCAGAAGGATTTCAGTGACTTTTTTTGCCATGAGTTCATGGAAAACCTTAAAAGAAAGATCAAAATCATCCGAGTGGTTGTTTGGCAAGTTTGTATTTGGTGTTTGGTTCATGGTCACCTAATAAATTTATTTTGCATGGAAATTTTCAACATACAATAATATGAAGGACGAAACAAGAACGAAGTTGTTTTTTCGCGAGCCCTTAGAATAATTTTATAAGCCGAATATTTTATATCTTATTGAAAGATTTTCAAAGTTGACTTGACTTCTCCAATTAAAAGAGACGTCAAGCGTCTCAAAAGGCGCAATAAAGATTTTAAGAAGCTAAAAGAAGTAATCCTGCTATTAGTAGCTGGAGAAAAATCACCTGCAAAATGTAAAGACCACAGATTAAAAGGCATATTAAAGGATTGCAGAGAATGTCATATAGTATAATACTCCCCATAATTCGGACAGTTGTTTAAGGTGTAAAATGAGCATATCCTGATCAAAAACTCGTTTGGGAAAAGCTCAGGCAAAAAAAATATAACGGTGTATGCTTGAGTTCCTGAGATCACCATTTAACACACCACAACGGCTCTGAGTTTGAAAAGCGTTACACGGATGCCATAAACAATGAGAAAAAAGTTTAGGCACAATTTGCAAAAAACGAAGGAAGGGAGATGTAACTATCTGAATTTATAAAAGGGGAATTGGTCGGGACGACTGGATTTGAACCAGCGACCCCAGCGTCCCGAACGCTGTGCTCTACCAGGCTGAGCCACGTCCCGACTTTGGGTGCATATTTACGCAAAAATCATGAAAATGTCAAATGATATTACAGGAAAGGATTTTTTATGACTATTGTTTCTTCCCTTCCAGGACCTATTGATATAATGTCTATTGGAGTTTCAATAAGTTCTTCAATTCTTTTTAGATAATTTCTTGCATTTTCAGGAAGATTTTCAATATTTCGAATGCCTGAAATATCCTCTGACCATCCAGGCAGGGTTTCCAAAATAGGTTTACAGCCGACAAGGACTTTCAGGCCGGCAGGAAAATCTTTTACAACCTTGCCTTCAAATTCATATGCAGTGCATATTTTAAGTGATTTAAGACCTCCGAGCACATCCAGTTTGGTGATGGTAATGCCTGTAAGACCGTTCAAACGTACGGCATTTTTCAGGATTACTGTGTCAAGCCATCCGCACCTTCGTTTTCTGCCGGTTGTTGCGCCGAATTCCGCTCCTTTTTCCTGAATAAAGTCACCGGTTTTATCAAAAAGTTCGGTGGGGAAAGGGCCTCTGCCAACCCGGGTTGTGTAAGCTTTAACAATACCAATAACACCGGAAATTTCTTTTGGACCCACACCGGCGCCGCTGCACGCATTTCCTGCAATGGTGTTTGAAGAGGTCACAAAAGGGTAGGTGCCGTGATCTATGTCAAGATGTGTTCCCTGCGCACCTTCGAAAAGGACCTGTTTGCCCTCTTTGATAGCTTCACATATTGATACGGAAACGTTTGTTACATGAGGAGCAAGGCGCTGTGCGTACTTAGTATATTGTTCAATGATAACTTCCTGATCTAATGTTTTATCAGAAAGATAATTTTTCAGATAAAAGTTCTTTTCTTCTAAAATGGTCGTAACTTTTTCCTTAAAAACCTCAGGGTCAATAAGTTCAACAAATCTTATCCCCCTTCGTGTCGCCTTATCTTCATATGCCGGTCCTATGCCGCGACCAGTGGTACCTATTTTCTTGTCGCCTTTCTTTTTCTCACGTGCAAGATCAATGCTTTTATGATAGGGCATAATAACATGGGCTTTTTCACTGATCATCAGTTCAGATGGTCCCGGGTTTATTCCCATAGTCTTCAATTCATCGAGTTCTTCGATTAAAACCTCAGGATCTACCACAAGCCCGTTTCCTATTATGCATCTTTTTTTCTGCAAAATACCTGAAGGTACCAGATGGCTGATAAATTGTTTTCCATCAACCACCATGGTATGACCGGCATTATTTCCCCCCTGAAATCGAACGACAATATCAGCATATTCTGCCAGAAGATCTACAATTTTGCCTTTTCCTTCGTCTCCCCATTGGGTTCCAACGATTACTATATTTGACAATTTTAGCTCCCTTTTTAAATTTTTATCACGAATGAATACTGACAAGCACCGATTGAAACTAATGAAAATCGTGCATTTTTTTAAAAAATAAAACTAATCACGAAAACACGAAAGAGGGAAGCACGAAATAATAATTTTTCGTATTTTCGGGCTTTCGTGATAAAGTTTTTCAGTTTCAGTTTATCCTGGTTAGTTAAAAAATTAAATACGCTTAGAACGAAAAAAAACCCTGCATCAATGCTTTGCACTCATCCTCACAAATGCCGGGTACAATTTCAAGTTGATGGTTTAGCCGGGTATCATCTGAAAAATTATAAAGAGAACCGGCACCGCCCCACTTTGGATCAAATGCACCAAAAACAACAGTTGAAATCCGGGTGTGAATAATAGCCCCCATGCACATTATGCAAGGTTCAACCGTAACATAGAGAGTTGTGTTTAACAACCTGTAATTTTGAACCTTTAAGGCGGCTTTGCGTATTGCAAGTATTTCAGCATGTGCTGTGGGGTCGCAAAGGCCAATTACCTGGTTGTGTGCAGACGAAAGGATCTTTCCTTTTTCTGTAACGACCACAGCACCTACAGGAACTTCATCTTTTTGTCCAGCTTTTTTAGCCTCTTCAAGCGCCGAATTCATAAATTTTATGTGTTTTGTAATTGACATAGATATCAGTATAGCTTATGAAGCAGAAAAAATTCAATCTATTTTTACATGCGCCCGTAGCTCAGCCTGGATAGAGCGCCGGACTACGAATCCGTAGGCCGCAAGTTCGAATCTTGCCGGGCGCACCAAATTTCATCAAGATCAAAGGGTTGCAAACAATATTTGCGGCCCTTTTGGTAAATCCCAAAGCTTTATTATGCCTTCTTCGTCATATGAAGCAAAGATGCCGGCATCTGAATTGGAACATCGGGATTTTTAATTGTCGCTTGACAGTCGCTCCTTCCGCTTCCACACAGGGAATTCTTATCGTTTTTATTGACAAAGGTGCCTTTTTGGCGTACTTATTCTCAATAATAGATAGAATAAACTCAAGGATTTTTTACCGAAGAATTTATGCATGGTAAAAGATTAATTATGAGGTGATCAAATGAGTATATTTACCGCTATTTTGCATAAAGAAAAAGATCTTTATGTGGCGCTATGTCCCGAGGTAGGAACGGCCAGCCAGGGAGAGACCATTGAAAAGGCCGTAGAAAATCTCCAGGAAGCTACAGAGCTTTATCTGGAAGAATTTCCCATGAATCAAACGTACCGCCCACTTATGACCACCTTTGAAGTGCCTGCCCATGCCTGAACTTCCGAGAATATCAGGTAATGAAGCCATTAAGGTATTCAAAAGACTTGATTTTTATGAAGCACGCCAGAAAGGCAGCCATGTTGTTATGCGCAAGGATGACAGAGGATGTGTCATACCCTTGCACAAAAATCTTGCCATTGGAACACTAAGAAACGCAATCCGACAGGCTGGCATCACCGTTAACGAATTTGTTGTTGCCTATAAAGATAAATAATAGCCCATGAAAATCAAGGAAGCCGCTTGGCTTTTTTAAAGTCCTTGCTCAATATCACCTCCTTTGCCCACCTACTTCAGTCTGACCCAGGTTGTTTTTTAAGATCTGCAAAGTTTTCCCCCTCTTTGTGATATTCAAGAACTTTATCAAATATTCTGTCATCCTCTGGTTTCTTATTTTTATTGACAAAGGTGCCTTTTTGACGTACATTTCCTTAAAGATAAATAGAATAAACTAAAGGATTTTTTACCATGGATGCAGCAACTCAAAATGAAAATAAACGGATCAACCTCCGCCTGAAAAGCAGAGCAAAGAGCCTCATAGAGCGTGCTGCCAGTTTTGAGGGTAAGACTGTTAGTCATTTTATACTAACCAGTGCCTTGGAGCAAGCCGAAAAAAACCGTTCAGGAGCATGAGATTTTGACATTGAATGTGAAATATTCCAGGATTTTTTTCGAGGCTTTGGCCGCTCCGATACAATTTAATCGTAAACTGGTCGCAGCCCTTGAAGAACATGATCAGCGTGTTGTCAGCAAATGACAGATTTTCAAAACGTGGTTATAGAGCCGCTCAACCACACACATGACAGGACTGGCTTTCAATGTGGTGTCGTATCGCTGGATCGCTACCTTAAAAAGCAAGCCAGGCAGGATATCAAACGCCGCATCAGCCGTGTTTTCGTTGCGACTAAGCCAGATAATCCCAAGGCGGTGATTGGTTACTACACCCTGAACACTTTATCTATTGAACTGAATCAATTACCTGCAAAGCAGGCTCAAAAGTTGCCTAAACACCCAGTGCCCGCCGCTCTGATTGGCAGACTGGCGATTAGTAATGCTGCTCAGGGGCAAGGGGTTGGAAAATTGTTGCTTGCCGATGCGATCAAGCGCACCTTGGCGGTCAGTGATCAAATTGCAATCTATACCATGGTTGTGGATGCTATTAACGACAATGCCGAAGGATTCTACCAACAGTTTGGTTTTACCCGCTTAAGTGATGATAGCCCAAGATTATTCCTGCCTTTGAAATCTATTATGATTTAAAAGCAATCACATCGGCAATGGGTAGAAGAGGTTTTAAAACAATCAAAAATTGTTCGGGAAAGCAAGTGGACCCAAAGCATTTCCGTCGGAGATACATCGTTCATGGAACAAATCAAAGAACGGTTGGGAATTCAAGCCAAAGGCCGTAAGATTTATGAACGTGATGATGAATACCGGCTACGTGAAGGACAGGCCGTCTATGGTGATTGGCCCAACTCGGAGTATGAAAATACATTCGCCTGGAAATTAGTAAATTAAATACAAATTCCCCACTTGTGTCTTAGAAAGCCCATTTTACCCCCAAAATGATGGTGCTAAAACTTATAAACAGCCTATTATCAAGCATTTTATATGAATTATCAACCACTTCCCGTGGCCCGACCCCCTTTGCTACCCTTTGCCTCTTTCTGAACTCCTATGCTGGATAAGGAATGATTGGCACTCATGCAACATATGGGATGTCGGATAGACGTAACGATTAGCTGGGGTGTTCGCTGAAAAGAGATAAAATCGCCGAAAAAAATCTTTCATTTACAACAGGTGGAGTGCGCTTAAAAGATGAAGGAGATTCTAACTAATTGATATTATAATTATAATAAATTTCTTGACATAAGGAGTATAGAATGTCCCGCAACCTTGATATCACAGCTATTTTTAATTTCTTGGCATAAGGAGTGTAGAATGTCCCCTATTTCGAACGTCCCGCAACCCGTCCCGCAACCTATGGGATCACCACTATTGCAGGCTTTCAAATTCGAAACGGTCGATTTAAGCCTATGATATATCCATAATGTTAACCTGTATCTTGCGCAACATATCACTTCTTTGAATGTCGAGAGTAATGGTCTCGCCGATCTTGAAGTTTTGCAGAATCCGAATAAAATCACCCATGTTTGCTACGGATTTCCCCTCTATCGCAACAATAACGTCTCCCAATGTTCGTCTGCGATAATCTATTCCCTCTAAACCCGCGCGCTTGGCTTCGGAATTAGGCATCACCCGGTCGATCACTACGCCGACTATGCCGAGGGCAGCGGATATTTCATCGTCAAGAACGACGATACCAATTCCCGGACGAGGAAATTTACCCTTGGCGATCAATTGCGGTACCACTTCGTTGACCACATCCACTGGAACTGCAAACCCAATCCCGGCCGAACTGCCGGATCCGGAGATGATCGCAGTATTAACCCCGATCAGGAGTCCACTCGAGTCAATCAATGGGCCTCCCGAGTTACCTGGATTAATGGCGGCGTCAGTTTGGATTACACCCACCACTTCGCGCCCGATGGCCGTGGGCAATCGGCGGTTGAGAGCGCTGATTATGCCGGTAGTCAGTGTACGTGAGAGACCGAAAGGATTTCCTATAGCGAGCACGGTCTGCCCCACTTGCAGATTGCTGGAAGTTCCCACCGGAATAGGTTGAATGTTGGAAAGGGTCCGCCGCAGACGGATTACCGCCAGATCGTAATCCGGAGATCCTCCCACATAGGTGGCGTCGATGGCTTCACCGCTTTCGAGGCGAATTTGGATCCGCCGTGCGCCCTCAATGACATGGAAATTAGTCACCACATGCCCTTTCCTATCCCAAAGAAAGCCAGAACCCGTACCCTGGCGGACTTGCCGAGCTCCGAAAAATCCAGTTACTGCCTTTTCGGTGAAAATGTATACCACCGAAGGAGCAACAGCATTGAAAATAGAAATGGTAGTTTTTTCAAAGTCAGCCAGACTCCCCCGCGGAGTGATTTCACGGGTATGGCTGTCGATTCGACTTCTTTCGTCGGCGAAACGGTTCCACAAGAAAAAACCAGCTGCAATGATCAAGCAAATTATGATGATAAAATTAAGTCTATTCGTCCTTTCCATGGGTTACTATTCCTATCCTTTTGGCTCAGAGGTGTCATCAAATTTAAATTTTCGGAAAATTAGAACAATTTCTTGGAATCCAGTCGCTTGTCTACTGCATTAAATGGTTGTTTCAAGGAATGCTATTTTTATCACAGCTTTACTTAATAATCAATCGCCGTGAAAGAGGCTGTCTTAATTCATCTACAAGTTTCGGTGAGAGAGCCCGTCAATGAGCGTTGAGTCATATGACCTCGGGAGGGACAATCTATGACCTCTCTTTGAACTTTTATTATGGATAAGGAATGATTGGCAGCCCACGCCTTACGGCATGCGGATAAACGTAGAGTTTATCCTGAGCTTGCCGAAGGGATCAGAGGCAGGGTGAGTTTACCCTGAGCTTGCCATAGGGCAAAAAAGGAGAGAAACACCGAATTGCAACCAGCAAAGACTATAGGCGAAGTACGTCTAAAATTTGGATTAACTTGAATTTGTTATGTTATTAAGAGGTTGTTAATTACTGCTTTTTGCTTGACATAAATACTATAGAAAGTCCCTGAAGCCTCTCATAGAAAGTTGTTTACTAATTTATGGACGTCCCGGAACCTGGACGTCCCGGAACCTAATTTATGGACGTTCCGGAACCTATACCTGTTATTGAACCGTCGACCGCTCCGACATTTCACTCAGACTATCCATAAAGGACAATCGGTCTTCACTGTCCCAGCAGATCTCCCTTTGCTCATTTCCCCGTGAAAGGACGTGGTAAAGAGCACCTTCAAATTCTATGCGCCATGGTGAGAAATTATCACTTTTCCCAACTCTAAGCCAACAACTAATCACTATGCAAGATGTGACCACAGCTTCTTCCACCATCCCGCCGTAGCATCATTAAATCATCATCTAAGCCATGGCGTAATAGGTCCAGTCGAGGTGATATGGAAACCAGGTGTTCTGCTGACACATGCATAAGACGAAAAGGGAAAAGACTTGTGCTGTTGAGCAGGTCCTTTATGGCGGCAGAACCGTTGGAACGCGTGTGCAAAGAAGCTTCGATAAGCCAGGAGATAAGTCTTGGGTCATCTATTGAACATGTGTGCCCCTGACTGTAGATGCCTTTCTCTTTGGTCTCGCTTAAAACGCCCCAGCTAACGAATGATCGAATAACACGTTGCACCGTTCTTGATGCCGTCTCCCGCTCTCCATATTGCTCGCGGATTCGTCGTTGGACGTGTGCAATCGCAGCTGTTCCCTGAAGACGTAGAAGCCTGCCAGTTGTAGCTGCTACCGCTGCCCAAAAAGGATAAACAGCCATAGTCATGCCCCAATGAACAACCATCTTATCTTTACGCGGAAGAGTCTTTAGTAGCTCAAGGCCATCGTTGCGAACCGCCTCTAACTCTAGCGGTACATTGCCCCAAATCTTTATTAAGATAGTAATGGTTTTTTCTCTCGAACCCCGTACACCGGGTTTCCCACCCGACAAGTTGTCCTTTAGTAAAACTTGAAGGGTTTTATTGATTACATCTCTATCATTACCATCTAACACTAGACGAGATGTTTTTTCCAGCCAACTAATATGGATGATCCGGTCAATCCCAATCTGTTTCTGACGATTATTCATATCTCTCTCCGTTCAATTTGAATCAGAGGGACAATCAGCTCTTCGATAGAGATTCCGCCGTGGCCAACGATGGTTTCGCCATCGCGAATGAATGCCTTTCGATGTGGAGCCAGTAGAGCACGATAATCATCCGGCAGGCCCAGCGACGGCCATTTTATGGCATCCGGAAAGCGTTCCATGACCGCTGCCCGCAATAGATCATCAGGATACACGCGAACGCGTTCGCCACGTATATCCGCGACCGCACCTTCAGCCGGTCGCCCGCAACCTTTTGCCTCGATGTTGCCATGGTCGGAGCTCAAGAGAATCTGAAAGCCCTGGTCGAGAAGAATGTCAATAAGATCGGACATGAAACCCTCCATAGCCCACTGGCGTACCTGGTTATGCATACCGGCGGCACCCAGTTCCATACCATGCATAATTTTGTCAACCTTGTCGATAACAAGCCCCGCAACACGAATCTTCGGGTGTGATAAGATCTCATGAACTTTGTCGATGTCACCGTCTCCAAGGCCCCTTGCGTAAATTGCTGCGGGCCCTGTCAATCCCTGATCCGCCCAAAACTGAGTCCATAGAGATTGTTCCTTGTTCGTGGTGTTGATACTCGCGGGGAAGTAAATAGGCGGCTTACCGGCAAAGGCAGCCTGCCTGGAAACTTGCGTGATGGTGGGTATCCATGCAAACACGGCACTTTCGCGAAAACGTAAGTTTTGCCTTTGAGATTGCAGTACGTTACGTAAGACGATCCACTGGTCCAGAGCCAAACCATCCATCAGCAGAAACGCGACTTTCTTTTCGCGTGAGTCGCTGATTTTTCTGGCCAACACCCTCGGGATGTGATGAAGCATTGCCGGTGGCACGGGAGGCTGGTTATGCAGTCCGGCAAACCGGTCCATAACCCACGTGAGGAATGCCGGATCAACTGATAAACGAAGTGATGCGATACGTTTTTTTGCATCACTTGACAATTCACTGCTCAGCTCGTGTTCGAGTACGCTGATTTCGGCATAGCCGTACCCGAAGCGGAACCAATCTGTATGCCTGGCATCCCTTGTGGGAATAGTGTCCCGGATCGTCTCGATCAACCGGTATAGTCTGCGCTGGCGATCTTTTGCCGGATCAGCCTGGATACCAATTCCAATCCAGGTCGACGTCAAATCGTCGGCGTTATCGTGAGACACTGAATGAAGCAGTCCCTCAAGGAACAGGTTGTCGATGTAAACGCGAACATCGTCGTGGTCGAATGGCATGTCTAATGGGCCGGAGTATTGGAATCCGTAAGCCGCTTTGTCTTCGCTCATTGTCTTTGGTTGCCCCTGGGCGGCCATACGATCCAGGAAGACCGGCCAACGCTCTTGAAGAAAGGTAAAGAATGCCTCGCGGTCGGAAATGATTTTGTCGAGCGGCCACTCTTCGAACAGCCCGTTCTGCCTTAGCACCTGGACAAACCGCTGGTCGAGGATGGCAGGTATCCGCTGGCCCCGATAATGACGGCGCAGCAAGACACGCAGAAGATCGGACGGCTGCTTTATAAGCTCAGGTGCAATCCCGAATACATGGCGCAGCGCGAATTCCTTTGTCGTATTATCGCCCATGTTACCGGGCTTATGCTGGAGCTGGGCACGAAAGAGAGCATCAAGGTCTCCACGATCCAACGCAGCAATCACCGGGTAGCTCAGATTGGGAAACAGATCTCCGAGATTAAAAGATAGTCTTCGTCCTGCCTGCAAAAGATCGTAGGGGAGAGAGTCCAGATCGCTTGACGGCGATCTCAAGACAACCACCAGGTCAGTATGTTCACCGTGATCCCATCGAGAGCGGAATTTAGATTCGTAGGCGTAGCGGAATGCGACGTGATCTTCGAAGGGGATCATTTCGAAACCCTTCTCACGAATCCCGTGCAGAATACCTTCTTCCAGCAGAAGACCATCTGGGTCGGCCACCAGCGTCAGGCGGGCAACCTGGGGAGTGAACTCCTTCAGAATCTGGTCACGCCAACTATTCATTAGCACTTCCTCCATCCAAACAGGCTACCCTGGTGGCCGCAGCGGTTACAGCAAGTGATTCCAGTCCCGTCTTGCGGTATTGCGATATACTCATCGGCTTAAGATTGGCTGCCGGAATACGCGGCAGGTCGTCTCGCCCCAAAGCGTCTGTGGCTCGATGACCTGACAGAGCTGCCCATGGATCGGGCGGTGATACCAGCTGTTTGCATTAATCTTTATCATTAAGAACTGAGCCGATTCTCAATAAGAGTCTTTAGTTTCCTAAAATCATCTGGCTGTTTCTCAATTTCCTTCCGTAACAGATTCTTTGCGACCTGATTGATTTTGTCTGCACCTTGTAAGAGGTTGCCTTCCGAATCTAATACTCTGAAACAATTGGAATTAATAACCTGCGAGAACACTTTCTTTCCTTGAGTCATCTCCAACCATTTCCCTTTTCCGAATTCCAGCTGCTCGGACCCATTTGTCATGGTGTTGAGAATGTCATCAAAGCGACGATCGATATCATCTTTGTCAACCGCAGCAGCAACATCGCGTTTGAAAGTTTCGAATGCATCAGCATTGTGCAACTTTCCAAGCGCTTGGTCTCGAGTGCTGAAATCAGCAGGATTTGTGAATATTTGAATCCAGTTCCTTTTCAATTCTTCCCGAATTGAAACAATCACATGGTTTGCTACATCCAGATAAAGACGTTGCTGACAGAACATTTTAATTCTTTCGTCCAGCGAACTTCTACTCATCTCGAGGAAATCGGAATAAACCAGATAACCAGGTTCGAGGAAATAGTTTTCGATCTCTCGATATTTCCAGATCAGCAGATTATGAGTTTCTGGATCAGGAAAGTTTTCCCAGTAATCATTGACTATATCGTCATTATGATGATGGTCTCTATCAATCAAGAAATAGTAGGTTGGATGAAATGGGTGCAGTGCTTCCGCAACACTTTTTACGCTATATGATGCACCAAGCGGTTCAATCCGTATCATCCCGTCGAAAAGCTCACCAATAATCTGGGGATCGAAAGAATTACGTCCACTCCCCTCAACGAATAGAACATGTCGGCTACGCTGCTTGACTTCCTCTGGACGAATTCCTTTGGCAACTTGAATCATGATTTGCCTCCAGTAGAATTCTGAAGAAGAAACCTTCGGTCTTCATCTACGGAAGCAAAAACATCTTCTGAATGCGTAGCTATTATATATTGGTTGTCTGGTGCTATTTTGCTGAGCTGTCTGACAAAATCCCGATGCCATTCCGGGTTTAAGTGCAATTCTGGCTCGTCAATGAGCACCACGCCGGGCTTGTCTCTTGTCTGATACCAAATTAGAAACAGGGTGGAGATAATCTCTTTTTGGCCCGAGCTCAATCCGTCAAATGTAAACGACGGGCCGCCGTCAACAGGATTAATTCGAAAATCGACGGTATTATCTGCCGAAGGGCGAAGTTTTTGTATTGTTCCTCCGGCATAGCGTTCTACGAACTCGTTTAGTTTAGCCAAGACGTCTTCTGATTGTTCATCACCCCACTCTTCAAAGAGATCTGCCCGGCTCATCAAAGAGCGAAGAATTCGCAGCTTGAAAGTACTCATCGGAACTTCATAGCCTGGACGGTAGCGCACACGACGGCGGATATTTTTCCTTTCCACCATCATACCGAGTTCAGGGTTGCCTTCCTGTACCTTTCTATAACTATGGAAATAGAGAAAATACTCGGAGAGCAGAGGATTTAGGCTCATGCCTCCAACAGTGGATACAAAGTGTTCAACAACGTCCATCTCATCCCGATTAAGAAGTTGTTGTACATCCAGTAGCTGTTCAGGTCTGTTCTTGATCTTTACCGTTCCCGATTTGTGAATCGCAATATCCAGAACAATTGTCATATCTCCTACGACAAGTTCTCCTTCTATTTGAGCAATGGAAGCGCCTGCACGTATTATCATTTCCGGCATATCAATAGGCAGATAACCGCGTCCACTAAGTTCGAACATGTATTCTCGGCTGGATAATCCAATCAGAAGCAGCGCACAGCATTCAAGTACAGATGTCTTTCCCAACCCGTTACGACTTCCCATGACCACAACGTCCGGATCGCCAGACATCTTTGGCCGGGGAAAATACAGCTCAAGTTCGTCAATTCCCTTATAATTGGCGATTCGCAGCCGCCGTATTTTGATGTCAACCGTCTTTTTCTTTGTCATTAGTCTTCTCCTTTTCTGGTCACCGCCTGGTCGTACCACATGAGAAGCTTGGGATCTTCCTGAAGGATTTTGTCCGGAATTTTGCGAGCAACATCGATGATGGTGGCGTAATCGCGCTCCTGCCAGGCCTTCTTAAATCCGGTGCGGACGGCCTCGAGACGGAATATTTTTAAGCGCTTTTTCTTGTATTCCACATATTCCTGGAATTCACGAAGCAGAGCCCGTTCGCGCAGCTTTTCCAGGTCGCCAGCCTTGTTCGGATCGGGGACGTACCAGCGGTTCTTGCCTTTGGTCTTGAGCGCCGGGTCGTCCTTGGCGAGATTGCGCAGCTCCTTGAAGTTCGAGGAGAGGTAGCTGTGAATCTGACTGGGCACCTCACTCGTGCCATCGTAACGAAGAAAGTTCTGCTCCAGCAGTTCCGATAGTTCCAGCGCTTTTTCATGTTTCTGCCAGCCGCCAATCTCCTTCATGAACAGCGGATTAACATCTTGAAATGTTTGAGGTTTTTGTCTAATCAGATTGCGCAGCCAAGCAATGGCTGATGCTTCGTCTGAAACAAACAATGATTGCTGAATCTGCTTGCCGCCGCCCAGCATTTTTTTGCGGTCATACTCTGCCACTTGATTGGGTAGGAAGTACATACCGTCACGCTCAATGAAACGCTGGGCCAGGCCAATTTGGAATTCCTTGCTGGAGACGGGAACCGGATAACTCTTGCGGACAAAAAAGGCCACCATCTGATCGAAGAGAATACGAGGATCGCGTTCGGGCACAGGAACAAGTTCACTTCCCTGTTTCTTAATTACAGGCAGATATTTCAGATGTGTACGCACAAAATCCCAAACGCCTTCTTCTGTACTTGCTTCTTTTTGGAAGCGTTCTTCAAAACCACCGTTGGGTTTATAAGCGGAAATAATTAAGTCTTGTTTGACTGCTGTAGGTGTAGTAACAGCCTTGAAACTGCCTTGCTTTTTATCCAATGCTGAAACATTAGCAACAATGAAACCTGCTTCAGTCAAAGCTGTTTGAATGCTGTTCCATACTGACGCTTTCGTATTTGAAAATTCTATTGTCATCCAGCGGCTGGGTTTGAGTACTCGGTATGCTTCCTTGAAACAGGAGGTCATTAATTGACGGTATTCAGTTGGTCCTTTACCTTGAACACTATTTTCAATGGCTTCGGGTTTGTTATTAGTCAGAACCTTTAGCCATGCTTCCCACAAATAATTAAGTTCGGAATACATAAGATTTGACCCAAAAGGCGGGTCGAAGAAAAAGTAATCAAGAGAGGCATCTGGTAACATTGTTGTTTCTGTTGACGATGTGAAAACAATTTGCTTTGTTGTCCGATCACGTTTTGACTGATATGAAACAACGTCTTTTATCCTAAATCCAATCATTAAATTTACGTTATATTCGATTTGATTAGAGGGAATATATAGTGTGCCTGCCAAAACCCCTGCCGTTTTTGATAGGTTGGTATTAAGGCGGCTAATGGCTATTTTGTGCATCTTGCTGGCTCTTGGTAATTGATCACCTACTAGACACAGCATCTGATCTTCCATATAGGATTCTTGTAAATGCCTTCTAAGTGTGGATAGTACTCTAAGATTCCTTGTTGAATAAAAGTGATGCACATGGGTAATGCCAAATTTAACGTTGCGCCTTGTTTCCTTACCTTCCATCATGCGGTCGGAAGGAAACCAATAAGGAATTTCACTATTTTCAATTTTTTCAATGAGCGCCAGATCAATTTCATCAGGTCTTTTTTCAAATCTGCCTTTTACACCAGGTACCGTGTAGTTAATCAGCACCGGAACCTGCTTGGCTTGTTTTATCGTTTCCTTGAGCGCCGAATCATATTTAGTTGACCAGGCCCGTTCCATTTTTCGCTTGGTTAATTCCACCTGGCAATGAGGACAGGGGAATTTGTTCAGTACTTTCCCAGCTTCTTTATCAACAGCGGCCTCCCAAAAAACAACCTCCCCAGCACATTCGGAACAAATGAATACATCTGACCATACGATATAATTAACCTTCCCGATTCGCCCATCCTTGACCTTAGTCTCATACATCCAGCTACATTCTTCCTCGACCTCCTTCAGAATGCGATTTGCTTCCCGTTCAAAAGCGGCAACATCAACCGGCGTGTTGTAGTTGTATGCAATGAAGGTCGCCGCCGGGGATAGATCGTTTAGAACTGCCCGACGCGGCCCAAGTTTGGAGAAAACAACCCACACGCTCTTTCCATTTCCATCAGTTTCCTGGCGCAAGATCGTCCCATCGGGCTTCACTTGGTAGCCGAGAGATTCTACCGTTGCCTGATCGCCACACATCTGCGCCGCTACACCCGTCATCCCTGTTCCGCAGAATCCATCAAATACGATATCCCCCGGCTTTGTGTAGTGTAGGATGTACCGCATGATGGCCTTATGTGGTACCTTCGTATGGTAGGAGTGAGCGTTATAGATCGGGTCGTTCTTCCCCTCGCTCACATCCGCCGCAAAGGGCTCTTTGCTGTACGGTTCGTTCGGGTCGTAGGGCTTGCCGTACTGTTTGATGAAATCTTCAATGAACGGGTTCGGGCAGGCGGTGTAGTATGGCGGATCAGATAAAGCCAGAATGTCCTCATCCTCGCCAATGGGAAACCCCTCGATTTTACGGAATTCCGGGTCATTGAGCTTCTTACGCAGCTTCTCCAGGAAATACTTCCGGCGCTTTTCGTCGTTTTCAAATGTCATCCCCAGACATTCCACAGGCCTCTGCGGTTTCGCGGAAGGCTCCAAGTCTAATAGCTTTTGTTCGTGGTAGTTTTTTGCCATCAGGCTTTCCTACTCCAATACGATACGAACTTTTCCGGGCTCCTTGCCCTTGGTGGTTTCGTCCAGGTATTCCTCAAAACGTTTCTTCATCTCTGCCGGGGTCGCTGGTGAACCGCCGGCCAGGAGCGCCGCACGAATATCAGCTGTCTTTACCGTTACTTTTTCCAATCCAGAGAGCACTTCCTGCAAGGCATGGATGAAATCCTGGTCCATGTCATCCGGAAGCGTCCGTTTCTTGATGAAGCCATTGACCAGTTTCTTTGGCTCGGGTTTGAGCAGATTCAGATTGCCTTTGGTCGTCGGATCTTCCAGATTGGCCAGTAGTGTCTGAGTCCAGTTATCAACCAGTTTGTCCAGCTCGCTGTCTAGGCTGTCAATCGTCGTCCCGGCAGGTGCCGTGGGCGGCTCTGCTCCTGGTTTATAGCTGCAGTGCGGGCAAATGGGTGAGGTGTCGATGTCCTTCTCTGAAAAAGCAAAACAACTCTTCAGACCTGCAAGGTGGTTCTGGAAATCGCTCAGATGCTGGCGTGGCATCAGATCGATGGTCGATAGTTTCTGCAGCACCTTGAGCCGTTCGTCATTCATTAGCCTGGTCTTGCGCTTATCCTCGTTCACCCCCAGCCGCGCCTTGGTGTGCATTACCAGATACGCTCGGAGGTAAGCCTTTTTCAGTTCAGTGAGCTTGCACAACATCTTCTGCCTGAAATCCTCAGTGCTACGCTTGTCCGGGTCGCCAATTCTGGCCAGGACATTGTCCCTGGCGGACTTCATCTTGCCTATCCATTCGTGCTCAAACGGCAATACCGCTTCGGCAGTCGAAAGATAGGAAGCGGTAGGGCCGAGGTCCGTTACCAGTTCCTGAAGCGATTCGACCTCGTTGAGTGCCTTTAGTCCGTCGCGATGGCCACTGACTTCTCCTGAGTCATAGCGGAAGTTCTTGAGCTTGCCAGGGGACGAGTAAGCCTGTATGGATTCCAGGAAGGCCTTGGTATCATCGAGCCGGGTACGGAGCTTCTGTGCTTCCTCTTCTGCAAGCAGATTGCGGCCCCAGAACGGCATGCCACTTTGGAGGTTCTGCTGGATGAGAACCAGGTTCTCCACTGTCTGCGTGATCGTCTTTTGGAGTTGCTGTACCGGTTCCTCTTTCCCTTGTGTAACGAGCTGGGCCATGCCAGGGGTAAGGCCCAAAAGTTCGAACAGCGCCTTGAGTGCGGGCAGGTTCCAATCTTTTGGCTGCTTGACGTGCTTGAACTGAACCAGGTCTTCCACATTGGTTCCGGCAAGTTGGGGCAGCCCGGTGGCATCGAACTTTTTACCGGGGATAGTCAGAACAAGATCGCCGGAATAAACCAGAACGGACAGAATAACGACGGCCCATTCCGGTTCGAGGCGCAGGGTCTGTGGGGCAAGGTACTCGACGCCAAGCACATCCTGAATCAATTCAGATCGATTGACCACCTGGCCATGGCCCTTCTTCTTGAGCAAGCCGAGGATATGTTTGGCGTATTTGGATCGGTATGGATCGAGCCTTTCACCATCGAGCAACTCCAGAGCATCGAGAACGGCCGTGGCCTGTTTAGTGCGGTTTTGACCGGCAATGGCCCGCATGGCGTCCTGGGCCGCCTGTGCCCGGTTGTCGCCGGTGATGAGAACTGAGAAACAGGGATACTCCGGTGCTTGTTCCTGGAAATTCGTGCTCAAGCAAATGCCTGCCACCGTGTTTACAAGGTCACGAAAATTGATCCGCTCGTGGGAGGCGATACCGGATAGATCGCGTATGGATTTGCCTTTGGCCCACTCGGTGAGGGTTTTACTGCGCCCCTGGTAGGTTACCTCGAATGTATCTGTCATATGCTTCTGCAGCCAATGCACTATATCCTGCAGGAAGTTCGACGATTTTGATTCGTATGTGAACTTGGCGTGTCCAGATGAGGTGGATGCCAGATCGAGCGCCGCGGCGTAGTTACTGAGTGTGGTGCGGAAGTCGTCATCGGTGTTCGTCAAGCGCAGGAAGACTTCGTCAGCCTTCTTCTCGTCTTTGAAGTGTGGTGCTTCAAATGGCTGAATGAAGTAGACATAGAAATCCCGCGGCGGAACGGCCGTGGAGCGCTCGTTGGGTGCGCCGAAGAAAAGATACCCCAGACGAGCTGCCTTACGTTCCAGCCATTCTAGTTCATGCTGCCAGATCTTGTAGCCGGTAGCATAGGTCTGATCGGTACACTCCATGAC
Organism: Chaetoderma sp. LZ-2023a; assembly: GCA_034401795.1. Lineage (NCBI taxonomy): Eukaryota > Metazoa > Mollusca > Caudofoveata > Chaetodermatida > Chaetodermatidae > Chaetoderma > Chaetoderma sp. LZ-2023a. The sequence continues at coordinate 22,451 of JAVVLW010005122.1, forward strand.
CCTTCTCAGAGCTTCGTAGTAGTAGCGGTCGAGCTGAGATGTATCGAGGCTTTCAGCCCGCTTTTCAATCAGTGCGTCGAAGTCATCGGTCTTCTTAAGATCGAGATAGTATTGCCGATTGTCCGGGTTGGCGGAGATGAACTGCCCGCTGACAGTCTTATGGATTTCCCGCAGAACGGTCTCTACCTGAGAAAGCAGGTCATCGGCTGGATCGCCTCCCAGCTCCTCGATACCCGGCTGATAAAGACAGAGTGCATCCCGCAGTTCCTTTGGTGTAGCCCCAAGCGTGGTATAAATGTCGCCGGTGGTGAGCCGATGCACCGACAGGGCATGGATGAGCCTGAGCGCCATGGGTTTATACGCAGGGCGGGTAAAGGCCTGCTGTATGCGCGATTCCAGCACCTGGCTGCAATCGATGACAGCCTTGATGTCGGGCACCGCCCGGAACGAGGGGTTCTCACGTAGCGTGGTCCAATAGGTATCGTAGGCAATAAGGCCTGGACGGTTTTCCGGCATGTCTTCGTTCAGGCGCTTCTTCATCGCCATGGACAGGGTCTTTAGTACCTCGCGTTTTTCCACCGCGGTGACACGCTCAAACGTATCGATGTAGTCAGGATGCACCGGGAACAGCCGAACGAACTTATCCATACGTTCGTTCATGTGCTCGTAGAATTTGGCAAAGGGCGTAAGATACTCCCGGATCTTGGCCTGCTGCTCTGCGGTTTTCTTGAGAAGACGCTCGGCAACCACGAATTTAACATCTTTACTGGCAATTAGCATCTGCTCAAAGCGGTCCTTAACCCTGCGAATGCTGTCAGCCACGAAGGAAAAGCGGGGGCTGTCAAAGATGGCTTCCTGCACGCCTGCTATGAAGCGAAAGCGCAGGTCCTTACAGACTTCTCCAACCTCGCGAAGGAAGTTAAGATCAAGGATAAGCTCCTGATCCTTACGTGTGCGGAGGTAATCAAGCAACTCATCCACCACCAGGAGCAATCCGTTATCCGGATACTCTTGATGAAACGTGGCCATCATTTCTTCAAAAGCGCGTTTGTTGTTAACCACATCGCCGGCAGAAGGAAAAGTGTAGCTCAAGCCCATCGCCGCCAAATGCTCTTCAAGCTCGGCCACAATAATGTCACGCAGGGACATGGTGGTGGCCCCGATCTCGGTACGTACAACTTTGAACTTTCCGGTAATCCGTGACGCTGCATCGGCGACTTCCGCATTGCTCAGGCTGGAGGCGAGTTCAGGGTTCTCGGCAAGTACGGAGATCACCGACATGAGATGCGATTTACCGGTGCCGTAGTTTCCGACGACAAGCAGCCCTTTATTGTCAACGGGTTGATCAAACTGAAGCTGGGGAATGACAAGATTGATAAGCTTCTCAGCCATTTCATCAGAAATGACGTAGGTATCCACAAGCTGACGGGCGGCAGCGGCTTCGTCAGCGTCCCGCAGCTGAACCACGGACTCAATGGGCTCAAACTGAATCAGATCACCGTATTTCATTCCACATATCTCCCTGTAATTGTTTTGCCATCTTCATGTCGTTACCTAAGGACTTGCCACCAGAAAATCACGGACCATGTAACGGTGGTACTCCGGATGGTCCGGTACGGCATAGATCATGTGATCGCCATCAATGGAGCCATTCCATGCAGCAACCACAGTCTTGCTACGAGAAAGTCCCTGGAGAAGCCGTAGTGGGTCATGCTTCAGGGACACGTCAAATAAAATTTCTATGTTGTCAAACAAAACAACTTCACCGGCGGCATCGTTTACGATCTCTCTCAGCAGCCGGGGAAGCTGCAACGCTCGCTGACGCTCAGTCAGGTCAAGCATCCGGCGTGACAGGTCCAGATTGACGTTAACCAGCGGAGCGCCAACGCGTTCTTGTATGTCTTGAAGCGCAGTGGTTTTCCCTGCTCCGGCAGGAGCCACGACCAGCATGAGCCGGTGATATAGTTCATCTGCCTGTTTAAGCTTCCGCACAACCTGATCCGCGAGTGGCTCAACCATCACTATTCTCCCTTTGTATCTGGTGTTCTTATGGGACATTCCTTGATATGTTGATTATTTATTTTGCAATAGTTTTAATTTATCTTCCTTTGCAATTTTATCATAGCTGGTTACAGATTGGCTTACTGTGTATCCTTTTGGCAAGCCTGCGTAGCATAATATTTGAGTTTTTCCGATGTTACGTGCGTATAAACAGCCACCGGTTTAAAAAGTCAGGTGCTACATGAAGACCAATGGGTCGTATTTTAAATATTAAACATTACCTCAATACTCTTTACAGACTTTACTTGCAATGAAATTTTTCCCTATGCCATTTAAGATTATCCTGATCAGGCAAAACGCAGTTATTTCGGGTCGAATGATATTACGCAAGGCTTTCGCGACCGCTAAAAATAAGTAACTGTCTTTTAAACATAATTTATTTAATTGCGTATAGATGTCCTTAAAAATTCCCCATATTTTTGGAGATAATTCTTTTTAAATCTTTTCCTCCGCTGTCTGTTCTCATCATAGCCACTCCAGGCCAGTAAGCATATTTTATTTTGCCTGGTGCTTTTGATTTAAAGATTTCATAGGTACTTTTCTGTACAAATATTAGTAGTGCCTCTTTGGCATATTCATAGCCCAAAATCCTTTTCATCTCTTGTTCCTGTATTTCAGGAAGTATTGTTTTTCCGAATACCCTTTTAACGCCTTCAACGTTTTTATAATAGCCGGTTACAGGAGTCGGTAAAGAATAAAAGGTGGTCAGGCCCAAAAGATATTGATCACAAGTCTTTCCTTTAAGGATCAGATCTCTTCTTGCATCCGCTTCTTTATTTCTCTTGTCAAGACTTTCCATACCTATGGCATCAACATTTTTTATTAAACCTGCTTTTTCCAGTTTGCCCCACATCTGGTGTTTGCTGTATTCACCCTGTTTATCTTTGTTGAATTTTGGCCTTTTTGAAAAATAAAACATCCCCTTTTCTACACTGTGGATGGCAGGGTTGCCGAAAACCATCAGTATCTTTTGTTTTCCGGTATTCTCTGCATCAAGAGGTAAAATGGTTTCTGATTTATATTTGAAGTTATTTCCATCAATACAACATACCTTTTTAAATTCAGGCTTTTTATGAAGAGCCTCTTTTATTTTCGAATGCAGGTCACTTTTGAATTTTATTGTAACAGTATATTTTCCGTTTTTTAATTCTGAACATTTCATTTGTTTTCAGGCCTTGTTAAGTGGTTGTTATAATGATCATATCTTTTATTTGCTTTAAAAGCAAACACTTTGATAACCGGCAGATCTAAAGGCGTCAAATCAGCTCAAATAGTTCGACTGGCTTTCTCGAATTTGAGGTCTCGAATATTCAGGCGTTGTCCCTTCATATTGAACCAGAGCTTTCTTCAAATCAGCCTTAACCATGTTTTTAAGCTTTTCAGGCTTTATCACACAAGCCTCTGGGCCGAGGCTCATGATCCATTGTTTAATTTCAACAAGTCCTGCAACCTGAAAGGTCATTTCAAGGGATTCGTCGGACATTTTTTTTGTCTGCTGGCTTTCGTGCCAGATTTTCTCGCCCATGTATCTTGCCCAGGCCGGTGTGATGCGAATTTTTACAGTGTAAAGTTCGTCCTGCATGACCTTGAAGCTGTGTTTTATATATTCATCCAGATTAAAATAGCTGCGGATTTCAAATTTTTCATCTGTAAGACGCAGCAGCTTTATCCTGTCTAAAACAAATGTTCTGATGTCACTGCGCAGGTGACAGAAACCGATAATATAGATCGTCCCCTCGAATAACCGGATGTTGTATGGGTCTATTTTACGAAGGGTTTCTTTTTTGCTTCTTAAAGGTTTGTATATCGCACCTGCCTGCCATTCAATTAATTTTCTATAACACGGGCTACCGGGTTTTGGCAACGTGTACAAATCCCCTTGGAAATCAGCATTATCTTTTCAACCTTTCCGCTGACGTTTCCGATACCCGTTGTGTCTGAACAGGTTTTGCAGCAAACGTTGTTCAGTATCTTCATCTGAAAGTCACCTGGTATGGAGTCCCAGATTTTACAGAATGACACGATTTTATTTACTGCGTGTAATGCACCCGACCTGGCTCATAAAAAAAGCTGTAAAAAATCATATCAATTTGATAGTCTACCTGGTAAATTTATGTATCATGTCCAAAAGAGTTGGAAGGAGAAGCAAATATTGCAATTATATGTTAAACGATTGATATGGGGGAAGTGACATGTGGCTTCCCACATCAAGAAGATGGATTGTCTTCACCATTGCTTCATTGCTTTTTCTGTTGTCTCAGTTCTACAGAGCCTCCATTGCCGTCATTACCCCTCAGTTGATTGCGGATATCGGGCTTAACACGAAAGAGTTAAGTCTTATATCGGCGGCGTTTTTCTATGCGTTTGCCTTGGCGCAGATTCCCATAGGTATCTATCTGGATCGGTTTGGGGCACGTCGCACTATGACCTTTCTGTCCATCGTGGCTGCTTTGGGCGCCCTTGTCTTTGCCTGGGCTGATTCGTTTCAGGGATTGATGGCCGGCCGTCTGTTGTTGGGTATCGGTATGGCCTGTAATTTGATGGGGACGTTAAAACTGCTCACCCTGTGGTTCAGTCCCGCAAGATTTGCAACCCTCACTGCGTTGGTGGTTTCCATCGGAACGGCCGGCAATCTGATCGCTGCAACACCATTAGTAATACTTGTGCAGGCCTTTGGATGGCGAATCACCTTTACGCTGTTCTCCGGCACAAACCTTTTACTGGTACTAATTTTCTTTGCAGTAGTGACCGACGCCCCGAAAGCCTTTATTCTATCAAATGACGAAGACTCAAGGCCGTCTTTGCGTGATACCTTGTCGGGGATTGGAGATTTATTTCATATCAGAGACTATTGGATCATCTCTTTGGGGACCTTTTGTCGTTATGGTATCTTTGCCGCATTTCAGGCGCTGTGGGCCGGTCCGTTTCTGATGAATGTCATGGGGTTGTCTGCGATAACCAGCGGGAATATGATTTTTCTCATGAGTATCGGGCTGATCATCGGCGGGCCCATCTGTGGAATTCTATCAGATAAGATCTTGGAAACACGGAAAGGGGTGGTGCTGGGCGGTCTGGCAGGGTTGTCCGGCATACTGCTCATTATGGCATTCTTACCCGCATCCGTAAGCAAAGAGGTATTGTATGCCCTCTTTTTTCTGTGCGGCATATTCAGCAGTTCCGGCATGGTCATGTACTCACATATTAAAGAACTGGTACCGCTGAATAAGGCTGGTGCGGCCATGACGGGAATTAACTTTTTCACCATGGCTGGTGCCGCGGTGTTCCTGCAGGGGCTCGGCTCCATCATGCAACACTTTTTCCCCGATGATACACTGGGCCCTGCAGCATTTCAAACCGTCTTCATTATCAGTTCCGTTTGCCTGGCCGCTATCGCCCTTATATATGTTCAATCCAGGGAAACCCTGAGACATCGTTTAGGTGCTTGAATGGTTGATTGGGCGGATGGTGAGAGGTAATAGGTGACAATTAACGATAATTTCTCATAGAAGTGTTTGAATCCATTTTCTGAACATAACATCCTGGATTTGAAAATATTTAATTTTGTAAACAATATCCTTTTTTATCAGCACCTCCAATGCCCTTGTAATTTGAGAACCGCTTTTCAGATCAACTGATTGAATAGCCTTTGCATAGAAAATATCTTTACCACCGGTGGCAACTATCAATTTAAGTGTCTTTTTCTGATTTGCTGTCAGTGATTCCCAGAGGTTTAAGAATTCATGATAGTGCATTTGATGGATTTTATGTTCTACTTTATTTAATGTTTCCGGTGAAATATCAGGTTCATCCCATAAAAAATAAAAAAACTGCTGTATATACATAGGATGATTTTCACACCGGAAAACCACCTCTTTAATTATTTCGGGTTTTAATACGATATTCTTTTTGGAAAACAGCTTTTCGACCCATGAAAGATAGAAACAGGTTTCAATTTTATTAATAGGATAATGCGCCGCCAGTTTATAAAAAGCTCTATTTTTATTATTAAAAATGTCACCCAGGATGTGGTGCTGACTTCCGGAGAAGATATAGGATATGTTCTGGTGCAACTGGATATTCTTACGTAATCTCTTTTCAAATCCTTTTTGACCGTAATTGGCAATTTCTTGAAATTCATCAAAAGCCACAACTAATTTATGTTTTTGGGATAATCTGTCGAGTAGCTCCATAATATTATCCAGCATTATCTCGTTATATCCGGAATCAAAAGAGACGGATATTCCGGAAGGCGCACCGGATATCGGGTCAATAGACCACCCTAATTTAATATTCCTGACAGTATTTTTTAACAGGCTTATCAGTCTTTCTGGTAATTCTTTCTATCGGTACAGTTTCATTATTCATATTTTTTCCAATAATTATAAAAATTAAACCACTGACTTGGATCTTGGAGAATGAGTGTTTCTAAATCCTGTAAATAATTAGCAGCAAGTTCTTCCACATATTGCATTCTATTTTTTCTTAATCTTTCTATTTGAGGAGTAATTTCTCTAAACTGGATACGGTAGCCCTGTTTAGAATTATAGCAATGAAAAGAGTACACAGGAGTTTTTAACAAGTAGCTTATCAAGAATGGACCTTGAGGCAATTGAATTGTCTTCCCTAATAATTCTGCAGACATTGTTTTATCGCTTCCAGCAGTAATACGATCACCCGTAAAAAAAATCCACTCACCATTTTCAATTTTATTGAATAGTAAAGCGCCAACTCCAGGCCCTAATTTGTCTATAGGGATAATGGTTATTTCAATATCCGGAGAAAAGTGTTTAAGAATATTAAATATTTTTTGAGAATTTTGAGTATAAATTAAAGCATTATAGATGATCTTAGAATTTGACCTGCCTTGTGCTCTGGCGATTTCAATATTTCCATAATGTGAGCTTATAAACAGAGCTCCTTGATTTGCATTATAGATACTATGGAGTGCAGCGATATCTCCGGGATAAAAATCTTTTTCCGTAATTCTTCCTTTCCAGATCGCTAATTTGTCTAACACCATATGGGCAAAAGACAATATATGCTGATAAGAAGTCAATGCCCGTGGAGTGATACCTTTCTGTTGGCAATATGCTTGATATATCTTAACAAACTGACGTGAACTTTTCCTGGCACTAAAAGCGAATAAATAATAATAAAAACAAATGAAATTTAAAATACATCTCGCAAAACGATCACCTAAAACGTCATAACACCAAGACGTTAGCTTCATCAGAAAAAAAGATCCTTTTTCATCAATATGCGCCCATTTTTGATTAATTAATTTAAAAATTAAATTCTTTTCCATAAAATAATCTTTGCATTACTTACATGTTGCCGCAACATTGATTTAAAAAAAGGCGGGTGATTTTCCTTTCTCTAGTAGAGTTGTGCTATCGGTATTGGGAACATAACCAGCATTTTGTACAACACCTTTTAAAAAGAAATTTTGCCATAATTCCTGTTTCACAACGCAGCAGGCATCAGGACAATAGGCTATAATAGCTATGACATCAATAAGAGTTGGATGATTAGCAATTAAAATACAAGATTTTTCATTTTGTAATGTTTCAATTTTCTTTTTATGAAAATAGAGTACCCCAATATAATGCATAAAATACATAAACAACCTAAAACCAAGGCTCACAGATGAACGCACAATCTTTTTCTTTTGAACTTCAGATTTAAATAAAAAACCAATCAATGGGAAATAAAACAGGCTTAATATCAAGCCACCAATTCCAAATAAAGTAAAGGATAATCCAGTTGCAAATACTCTCCAAAACCTATTTAGTTTGTTAAAAATAATTTTCATAGACTCGTCTTAAACCATTGACTGACCTCTGTCTTTTGCAGTTCCATACATTCGGATAATGGAATCACTTCAACTTTTTCATGAAGCCGGTAGCGTTCCTTCCCGGGATACACAACAAAAATCCCTTTCAAAAAAAGATCATGCAAAGCTATGTGCATCGATTTTGTCATAGACGGCGCATCGCTGCACTTAAATTCAAACCCCCACCGCATGGCGTTTCGGAAAAGCAGCAGATCCAACTCAGCCCCTCGCTGTGTGCTCCAGAAATACGCATTATCAGATCCGAGCATGGCCAGCACTTGTTCAATGGCAAATCCTTCCCACGATGCGCCGTAACGTGGATGCGAACGCAATAATGCCATATCCTTAATTCCTAAAAGAATATGCAGCAATCCGCTGTCGCGAAAATATATCTTTGGGGATTTTATTTGCCTCTTTTTCAGATTTTCAAACCAGGGAGGCAGCACACGTAACATATAGCTGCCGGAAAGGATGTCGCGATAGTATAAAGCTGTCTTTGGAGAAGCGCCGATAGAACGCGCCAGCTCCGACGCATTCCATACCTGCCCGTGATAATGTGCCAGCATTGTCCAAAAACGGCGAAGAGTTTCAGAAGGAACCCGAATTCCAAGCTGTGGGATATCTCGTTCTAAAAAGGTGGCAATAAACGCTTCACGCCACCGACAGCTCGCCCCATCCGATGAAGACAGGTATGAGCGGGGAAACCCGCCGCGAACCCATAAAGAGTTTTGTACATCAGCGTCCAACTCATCAAATGTAAAACCAGGAACAGGGACAAACAAAGCGCGCCCGGCCAGTGATTCTGAAACTCCGCGAACCAGGCCAGGCGAAGCGCTGCCTAAAACAAGAAAATGGGTCGAAACATCAGACCGATCAGCAAGTGGACGTAATGTTTCAAAAAGTTGAGGTGTTCGCTGTATCTCGTCGATGACAACCAAACCACGCAGAGGTTCAAGGGTGATTTCGGGCGTTGCAAGTGCAGCTCGTGAGGCCGCCCGCTCAAGGTCAAAATAATGAACCGCAACATTTTTCTGTTTTTTGAAAATTTCTACAACCATCTGTGCCAGGGTGGTTTTTCCTGTTTGACGAGCGCCGAGCAACACAGTAACAGGGGATTCATCAAGAAATTGGAGCACCTGATTCAATAAACGGGGTCTTGCTATCAGTCTGAGTGCTTGTTGCATATTAGGAGTATAGCTCCTAAATAACCCTAATGTCAAACATTATCTTTAAAATAATAATGTGAAGCTATTTTTATTTGAATGTCACCGGGTATGTTATCCCAAATCCTGCGAGCCCTAAGTTCAAATGTAAAGCCAGATGGAATACTCTTTGTCGAAATCAATGTCCAGGCACATCGGTAACCCCTGTTTTTTAGCAATAGCCGTGGCTATTCTCCTTAATTCACTATTGGCCAAGGCCACTATTTTTTTCTTCACTTTTTCAAGTCTACGGCTTCGGATGAAATCAAATTTCCATATTTTGTTTTCAAAGAGTCAGCTATGTTTTCCAAGCCTGATGGAAGTTGCAGGTTTTCCAAATTAAGCATCTCAGTGCTCAACAATAGTAGTATTTCAAGATTGCGTCTTTTTTTGCTATTTTAAAAGAAGTTTTTTAAAGTCCAAATTGGAACGCCTGTGAGCGCAGTGTGCAAGAATTACTGGGAATCCTTCTATTAACATTAAATCATCGCCTGTAAGCCTATATTTTTTGGTTGAAGTCATTGACTCTTCCTTATAGAGCTTTTAATATCTTATTTTGTAACCGTTCACGGGTTCAGAGGTTCAAGGTTCAAAGGTTGCTCTCGTTCCCATGCTTTGATGTAGGAGCGTTTATCCTGCGCTTAAGCGCAAGCATATATGTGACCGAGGACCAGAGACCGATACCGCATCAGAGATCATAAAAAGAGGCATCTTTCCGGTTCTTATACACTGGCATACGGTATAAAACGGCGGAATGAGTAGAACAGACAACCCTGAACCTTCGAACGTTGAACCCGTGAACGGTTACAAATAATTTGTATAAATACATACAAAATAATTGTATTATATAATACAAAGTTAAGAATAAAAAAAGGGAGGAGATAAACAGCAAGTGGCGGCATATATGTATCAGCAGGATTCACGCTATTTTGTTAAGATAGCTGAAGGCGTAAAAGAAGCGGGTGTAAAAGAGCTGGCCGAACTGGGTGCTAAAGACATTGTTCCGGAGTATCGCGGAATTCATTTTACAGCGGACAAATCAACTCTGTATCGAATTAATTATTTGACAAGGCTTGCTTCACGGTGCCTTGCGCCGTTAATATCATTTGATTGTCATGATACCGATACGTTGTACAAGAGGGCAAAACAGATACGGTGGGAAGATTTTTTTGTCAAAGGAAGTACATTTGCAGTAATGGGAACTGTTTCCGACAGTGCCATTTCTCATTCAAAGTACGCATCTCTTCGCCTCAAAGATGCTGTCGCTGATTATTTCATGGAAAAAACCGGTAAGCGCCCTGATGTGTCTATAAGGAATCCTGATATCCTGCTAAATCTTCACATCAGGCATGACAAGGCTAAAATAAGTCTTGATGCGTCGGGAGGCGCGCTTCACAGGAGAGGATATAGAGAGGAGACAGTTTTAGCGCCCATGCAGGAAACTGTCGCAGCAGCGATTATCAGATTTGCAAAATGGGACGGGTCCTGCCCTTTATATGATCCTATGTGCGGTTCGGGAACACTATTATGCGAAGCGCTCATGAGGTATTGCAACATTCCTTCGGGCATTTTTAGAAACAAATTCGGTTTTGAATTTCTGCCTGACTTTGACGGTTCTATCTGGAAGCAGGTTAAAAACGAAGCCGACACAACTATCCGGGAGCTGCCAAAAGAGCTGATTTCAGGCAGTGATCTATCCAAAGAGGCTGTGGGTGCGGCGAGGATAAACATAATGGGGCTTCATTACGGAAAGAATGTAAGAATTGAAAGAGCTGACTTCAGAAAGTTGCCTGCCATTGAGGGGCAGGTAATTGTGACCAACCCTCCTTATGGCATTCGAATGGGGCAAGATCAAAACCTTGAAGTGTTTTACAAAGATCTTGGTGATTTTCTTAAACAGAAATGCAAAGGTTCAACTGCTTTTATTTACTTCGGGGAACGCAGGTATATAAAAAAAATCGGTCTGAAAGCAACATGGAAAAAACCGATCAAGGCAGGCGGGCTTGACGGCAGGCTTGTTAAGTATGAGATGTATTGAGGAACGGACTTGGAAAATGGATGATCGTAAAAGCAGAACGCAAAAGAAAATTGAAGCCAGGGCTTTACAGAAACTTGGTGAACAGCTTGTAGCCATATCGCCTGAACAGCTTGAAAGTATGGACATTTCGGATGATCTACGTAATGCTGTTATCGTTGCCGGAAAAACAAAAAGTCACGGAGCAAAGCGCAGGCAATTGCAATATATCGGCACACTCATGCGTGATATCGACCCTGAGCCCATACAAAATGCTCTTGCAAATATCAGGCTCGGTAACCATCACAAGATGCGTGCCTTTAAAAAGATTGAAAAATGGAGGGATGAACTTAAGGAAGGAAACAGAGTGCTTATTGAGGAGATTCTAAACAACTGTCCTGATGCAGAAAGGCAGCGCCTGGCGCAGCTTGCAAGAAACGCACGCAATGAATATGAAGCAGGGAAGGGGGTAAAAGCCTCAAAGACACTTTTTCGTTATCTGAATCAGATTTCAGGCATTTGAGAGAAGTAAAATGGTGTCAGCTCTATCCTTTCCACGGCCAGACTTTTTCAAGAAATTCGAGGCTGGGCCACAGAGCTTCATCTTCGTGTGGTTCAAGAGTAATAACAGGAGGGAGTTTTTTAATTGCTTTTAATGCTTTGAAAAATACCTCAAAGTTTATCTTTCCTTTTCCCATGGCCAGATGGTCATCGTACTTCCCGTTGTTGTCATGCAGGTGAAGCTGGCCAAGATACTGCCCAAGCGAGTCGAGCCATGCATTGAGGGGAGTCCTGCTGAAAGCTGACTGATGGCCGGTGTCCAGGCAAAACCCGACATTTTGCTTTTTAAGATTTTCAAAGAGTATCAGAATATCCTCAGGTGAGTGCTCGTAAACATTTTCCAGCATCAACCGTCCACCCTCGTCTGCTATTAGCGAACCAAGCCATGACCATGTTTTAAGACTCTTTTCAACCCACTCTTCTTTGAAATAACCATATCTCTTCCAGTCATAACCTGCATGGCAGACCACCGTTTTTGGCTTGAAAAGCGGAACCAGTTTAAGCAGCTGCTTAAAACGATGGCGGGTTAAATCCATAACATCCGGATCCAAAGACCCGGGAGAAAGATCAATAAAGGGAGCATGCAATGTGATTGTAAGATGATGTTTATGAAGCCGATGGGCTATATTCTTGAAATCATTAAATGAGAACCGTTTAAGCGAAATGGCATCAAGCCCTATTTCAGGATTCAGCCCGTTTTTAATAAACAAATCGATATAAGAATCCCAAAGCATGGTAAAGGGGATGTTGACTTGTACTTTTTTTATAATCCAGCTCATTATTAATAACCACTCGCGGTTAATTCCAGTTAAGTATGACTTTTCCTGCTTTCCCGGACCTCATCACCTCAAATCCTTTTTCAAATTCTGTGTAATGGAATCTGTGGGTAATTAATGAAGAAATGTCAAGCCCGGTTTGAATCATACTGGTCATCTTATACCAGGTCTCATACATTTCCCTGCCATAGATGCCTTTAATCGTCAGCATATTAAACACAACTTTGTTCAAGTCAATTTCAATATTATCCGGCATGATGCCGAGAAGAGCGATTTTTCCACCATGACACATGTTGTCAATAATTGATTTTAGGGCAAAAGGGTTGCCTGACATCTCCATGGCCACGTCAAATCCTTCTTTCATGCCAAGGTCTTTCCGGGCCTGTTCAATACTCTGTTTTGTAACATCAATGGTTAAGGTGGCTCCCGCTTTTCCGGCAAGATCAAGTCTGTACGGATTTACATCTGTCACCACAACATACCGGGCACCGGAATGCTTAGCAATGGCAGAAGCCATGCATCCGATGGGGCCGGCACCTGTAATCAGAACATCTTCTCCCAGAACATCGAAGGAGAGAGCTGTGTGAGTCGCATTTCCCAGGGGATCGAAACAGGCAAGCACATCCAGGGGGATGTTTTTATTACAATACCAGACATTGGTTACCGGTATGGAAAGATATTCAGCATAGGCACCCGGTCTGTTCACACCAACTCCTTTTGTGTTCATGCATAAGTGTCGTCGCCCGGCCAGGCAGTTCCTGCAACGGCCGCAAACCAGGTGGCCTTCACCTGAAACCAGGTCTCCCGGCTTAAAATCGACCACATGGGAACCGACTTTTTCAATTGTTCCTACAAATTCATGCCCAATGTGCATGGGAACGGGAATAGTTTCCTGTGACCATTTGTTCCAGTTATAGATATGGACATCAGTCCCACAAATTGCAGTTTTAATGATTTTTATCAGCACCTCATTATAACTGATATTGGGAATTGGAACATCCTGAAGCCATAACCCTTTTTCAGGCTTTGCTTTTACAAGTGCCTTCATTGTTTCCATGGCATATTCAACCGATTATTCTATATAAATGTGGCTCTCCTCCGGATTAGTTTAGGTCAAAGGGTTCAAAGATTCAACCAATTCTTTTTGTGGATGATCTATAAATTTCTGATGCTATTATTTCCCCATATAAATTAATATACCATAAATGGTTAAGAAATACTATGGCAACACCATATGTTGCTACTTTTTCTCAGGCATCGCACAACTGTAGTTCCGGATCGCCGCAACGCGTACAAATTCGCCTGAAAATCAGCACCTCTCGCACTTTCATTAATCAAATAAAGACCTGATTCTTCTTCTCTTCTTTCCTGGCTGTAGGACATACAAACTCACAGACCCTGCAATATTTTATTAAAATGCCGGACGAATTAAAATAATCAGGGTCTTTGGAGGTTAAAGCATTTTCTTTGTCATGTTCCATTTGCTCATTACATAAGGAGCGATCATAAGAATCGCTTTGAAAAACTCCTTGAGGGCAGGCCTGCATGGCATATCACATGTTTCACATGGGGCGAAGTCTATGGGGCCAGTAGATTCTATGTCTGCATCGATCATAAAAGTACGGAGGCGGATCGTTCGATTCATCACTTTTCATCGGGATACTGCGGTTGACAACCCATCTATATGGTGGCAGAATATTATTGCTCTTATTTTTCTGCCAAAGATACAAAAGAATCCTGCGCCAAACAATCGATTCAATTTTCTTGAAAAGGTAAAAATGATGCAACAGGGACTTATCATAGTTATGACAGGTGATGGGAAGGGAAAAACAACTGCTGCACTGGGCACAACGTTAAGGGCAGCCGGGCAGGGGCTGGAAGTGCTGTTCATACAGTTCATGAAAGGACAGCCCCAAATCGGTGAGTTAAAGGCCCTTTCGATGTGCAATCTGCCCATCACCGTAAAGCAGTTCGGAAGGCCCGGATTTGTTCAAAGTCGCGCCTGCGAGCCCCTTGATATCCATTTAGCCTACCAGGGCCTCGATGCTTGGTCCCGAGCCATGGAAAACGAAGGTTACAATCTCATTGTACTCGATGAAATAAACGTGGCGGTTAATTTCGGATTGCTTAAAATGGAGGATGTCATGGATATCCTTCACAAAAAGCCGCCTGAACTCCACCTTATACTTACCGGTCGGAATGCTGCCTCTCCCCTTTTAGAGCTCGCGGATCTCGTCACGGAAATGATCAATGTGAAACATCCATTTAATGGCGGGGGCAAGGCCCAAAAGGGGATTGAGTATTAGATCATGTACCGAACCAGCTTCTCGGGGGATTCCAGACATTTCTCAAATAGCCATACACCGCGTTAAATCAACTGCTTCGGACCTAAAAATCAACCTTTGGACGATTTAAATGTTTGTGATGCTATAGTAAATTCGTCGCGGAAAAAGTGCCGCAAATTGCAACCATTACGTTTACCCCGAATATAATTGCCCTGTTTCATCGGCCGGTTGATTATGGAAGACAACAAAAAGATACAAAGATTTGTATTTCAAACCGATGGGGTTTGCCCGCCTGAAATTCATTTTATGATCAGTGAGGGGCTTGTCAAAGATATCCGGTTTGTCGGAGGAGGATGCCCCGGGAATGCCAGACTGGTTTCCCGCCTTCTGGAAGGAAGGCACATTGAGGAAGTCGCGATGTACCTGGATGGTATTGAGTGCAGAAACGACACATCCTGTCCTGACCAGCTGGCGGTGGCAATAAAGGCAGCCAAAGATGGGGACCTCCATCCTGCCGACTCCTTTCGCATACAGACCGACCCTGATACCCATGCCAGGATCGGCTTCGTTGGAGAACCGGCGGGCGATGATCAGGCTGTGGAGAAAATCGTATCCCACATGGCTGAAAAGGGTGTGAATACTGTCTATTGCCTGGGGAATCTCACCGGAAATTCCCATCATAACCGGGAACTGATCCGCTTTGTCCGAAAACGGAACATTTTAGCCGTTCAAGGGGCCAGGGACTGGCAATATGCCCAGGGTGCGGAAGGCGACTTGCCGTCACTCACTGCAAAGGAGAGAGACTGGCTGCTGCGGCTTCCACAGGTTCTGGAATTCCAGTTAGGGAGTAGAAAAGGGATCACCTTTTTTGGCGAATATATACAAGATTTCCCGGGTTTTTCGGACTATGAACCTTTTGCACTTGAAATGAACATGGTGTGCGGTTTGACTAATTTTATGCAGGATGAAACAGTTTTTCCCGCCCTTGAGGCCATGGTTCCGCAGTTTAAGGCGGACATTATTGTTTTCAGTCAGCAAAAGAAATGGGGCCACTGGCTGGTTGCAGAAAAGGAAATTATCAGCATCGGCCATGCAGCTCAGGATGGTGAACTGTCCTGGGGGCTTCTGGAGTCGAGCGAAGGAAAATTCGAGTTTAAAACCATACAGATATAGGACGAAGAGGTGTTTTTATGATTAAACCTGTTTTGATAGATGTGCTTCTGACGGATTTCAACCAGTGACTCGCCTGCGTCTACATGGCGGAATCGGTAAAGGTATTACCGGAAGATATCAAGGGACTCATCGATGTCCATGAGTGGGATATGCGCACGCGTGAGGGGGTTCAGCGCTTCAGAGAACTGAAAGCCAAATCTCTTCCCAGTGTTGCACTCGACGAAGAGCTGGTCTATGAGTCGCTTATTCCCATGCAGGAAGAGCTCATCGAGGAAATCCGTAGGCGATATAAAATTAAAAACCAGGGGGTATGACATGCATCTGGAAGACATCAACATCGAGGGGTTCAAATCTTTTTCCGAAAAAACCAGCATGGGCTTTCAGCCTGGTATCGGTGTGATTGTCGGGAACAACGGTGTTGGAAAATCGAATATTTTGGATGCCATTGTTTGGACTCTGGGGGAAGATGACCTCAACAGGGTTCGCTGCTATGAAGAAGAGGAGTTGTTTTTTTCCGGCAGCAAAGATTATCCACCAGCCTCTCACATCAGGGTAGAGATGAGTTTTAGATCCGGGGAAGGAAAAGATGACCCGTTGACCTGGGTTGCTCGAGAGAAGACAAAAAAGGGAGAGGATAAATACTGGATCGGGGACCAACTATTCTCGAGGGCAGACTACAGGCAAAAGCTGAAAAATTTGGACCTCAAGCATTCGCTTAGTACCATTATAAGACAGGAGCAGATAAACGATATCCTACTGCTGAATCCTTGGAAGCGTTTCAGTATGATTCAATCTCTGTTGAGAGTCTATTCTGCAAAGGCCCTTTCGAACACCCTTTATGATTCTATTTCACCCCTTTTTAAAAAATACATGGCATATCTGATGCCCTCAGGGGAGGTGAAGTTTGATATTATTTCCCAAAATGGCAAAAATGGTCTCGAAATAGAGGTGAATCTTCCCGGAAACCGGTTGCGAAAAACGCATCAACTATCAGGTGGGGAGAAATCCGTAACCAGCCTTGCCTTGAAGCTGGCTGTTTTTAATAGGCTCAAAAGCCCGTTTTTTCTTCTCGACGAGGTTGAGCCTTCACTGGATTATACAAACCACAAGTCGATGCAGGCGTTTTTGAAAGACGTTGCCAGGGATAAGCAGTTGATCATGGTCACCCACCTGAGAAGCACCATCGATCTAGCCAACACGGTTCACGGGGTAAGGACAAGGTGGGACGGGTCTTCATTTATGAAATTCTATTTTGTAATGAACGAAAAACTTCTCAAGCTTTACAAATGTTGCTGATCCCGATATTTTATGACTTTTGCATGTTCAGATATTTGTTCGATGACCCTTCAAAATAACCAGACTTCAGGGGAAAGGAAAGCGTCGATGCAAGATCACTTCGACCCGTTACTGGAGAAAGCTGAAGACCTTGGGGCTGCTACAGCGAAATTGATCGATACCGACCGGATCGTTTTCGATGCCAGGTCCCACTTGAAATGTCGCTTCGGATGCAACCGCTGGGGAGGATACTGGACCTGCCCGCCGAACCTGAATATTTCACAGGAAAGCTTTATGGATGCTTTCTCACGGTACAGCCATGCAATCATTTTTAAAACCGCCGATCCAAAAATAGGGCAGGATATCGGGCTGGCCCTTGAAAAGGACTCCATGCTGTCCTACGGGTGTTCATTTGCCTTTGCCATGGTGCTATGCGTTCAGTGTGAGGAATGCGCCTTCCCGAATCCATGCCTGTACCCCCACAAAGCACGACCCACCATGGATGCGTTTGGTGTTGATATTGGTAAGACCGTTGAACCTCTGGGTTTCAAAGTGGAATTCGATCCGGAAGGAAAACTTCTGCCCGCCTGGTACAGCTTGGTTCTGCTGGATTGAGGGGATTATAATCAGTTCCTGCCTCAGTTTATCCTTCTTTCTCATCGGTACCTTTGCAGATCATTTTGGCATCCTGGTATTCCAAAAAGAGCCCGATGGATGCCTCTGCGGAGACGAACGTCTCCTTGAGTTCCTCCAGAGAATAATTGCCGGCATTTTCTCGGACGAATTCTGCTACATTCATTGCCAGCACCTGCTTTTGGGCCTCGTCCTCGCTTTCATAGAGTCGGTTGCAAATCAGCTTCTGAAGTGCCTTTTCCAAGTTTTTCAAAAACAGGTTCTTCGTTATTGCATAATGGGTCATGATTGTCGCATACAACCTTTTAATTTCAGAAGTATGTCCTCGCCTTTAATATCCCAGCCGATAAAGGCAAGGCTTGTTTCCTGATCTCCCTCCCAGCGTGCCCATTCGCTTTTACCCCCGACAAAATTGATGAAAACCGTTCGGTCTTGGAATCGTACAAACCCTTTCATACGAAAGAGCTCCCAGGGGAGCTCTTCGACAAACTGCTTGAAGCAAGTTTCGTCAAAGGCATTAGGTCCATGAAATGAGAATGTAACATAATTGGATATGCCGACATGCTTTTTAACTCGATTTTTCCCGGCATTCTCCTGGTGACGATCATTGTGGGAATTCTCTTCGTCACCCAAAGGCACTTCATGAAAAAAATGGATAGGCTTAAGACCGAAAGTCGTCTTTGCTTTTGTCTGCGACCAGAGGGTCTCCGGATCAATATTGCATCTGATGGTGGGAACCACCTGGATGTCGGGTATAACCTCGTGTATTTCATTTAAAAACTGAGGAATTTTCTCTTTTTCGAGCAAATCAATCTTGTTGAGAAGAATCAGATGTGCGGTCTCAAGTTGATTATAAAAAAGGGGGCCGAAGGCCTCTCTGGCTTCCCAGAAGTCTGCATCCAGCACAGTGACGATTCTATCGGTTTCCATCTTCCGGCTAATCTTTGGTTCCCGTAACACCGATTCGATGGCAGTCGGATCGGCAACGCCTGAAGACTCAATGAAGATTTTTCCAGGGCGGAAACGCTCCCATATTTTGAGTAGAGAGAGTCTAAGATCATTGCTGAGTGTACAGCAAATACATCCGCTGGACAGTTCGACCACGTCAGATCCTGAATCCTTGAGCAAGGCGCCGTCGATTCCGACATCACCGAACTCGTTTACCAACACCACGGTATCTGACAAGTCGGTTTCCCAGGATAAGATTCTTTTCAGCAATGTCGTCTTTCCTGATCCTAGAAAGCCGGACAGGAGGATGATTCTGGATTTTTCGGCAGGATAAGAATCGGGCTTTTTGCTCATTGGCTTCGCGACTAATTTTTGAGTTTAAACAGCAATTGTGGCCACCTGATAACATTTTAAGCACCGCTCTGCCTCGGCCACGGCTTCGGCATCTGAAAAACCCTGTTCGACTTCTTCGAAACTTCGTTTCCTGGCTTCAGGTTGAAGTGCTTTCAGATGTACCTGGGGCTTGCTTTCCACTTTACGGATCTCTTCGTTACGATCGAGTGTTTTCACCGACTTGAAAAAATTCTCAAAATAATAATTGTCATCGTATTCAAGCGGTTTTCCGTTTATAAAAAAATCGATGCTCCGTGACGCTTTCCGGCCCCCGGCACAGGCGGTAATGAGTGCGTCCGGCCCGGTTTCACAATCGCCGGCTGAAAATATTTTAGGATGGCTGGTCTGTTTGGTTACCTCATCCACCGTGATGGTATTCCATGATGTTGTTTCAATATCATCCATCCCCTCAAGCAATGAAAGATCAACCTGCTGTCCGATGGCGGAAACAATCGTGTCACAGTCGAAAACAAATTCCGAACCCTCCACCGGCACAGGGCGCGGTCTCCCGCTTTCATCTGTTTCACCCAATTTCATCTTGATACATTCGAGGCCTTTTACTTTTCCGTTTTCGGCAACAATCCGGGCAGGGGTGGTTAAAAAATGGAATTCCACATTTTCTTCTTCCGCATCGCAGATTTCCGTCTCATCGGCCGGCATTTCATCACGGGTTCTTCGATATACCAGATGGACTTCATCCTTGTTTAGGCGCAAAGAACTGCGAACACAATCGATGGCCACATTCCCGCCGCCGATAACGGCAACCTTTTTACCTTTCGGGTAGGGATCTTGACCCTCATTAATTGCCTTCAGATATTTAAGGCCCTGGATAAATCCTTCATATTCTTCATCTTCTCCTGTGATCCCAATGGCAGTGCTGTTCTGGGCACCGATTCCGACAAATACAGCATCGAATTCGTGTTCAAGCTGCGAGAGCTTGATATCCCTGCCGACCACTTGATTGTATTTGATGGTAACGCCCAGCTTTTGAACCTGTTTTACCTCGTCGGTAAGGATGCTGCGGGGCACTCGATAATCGGGTATGCCCACAGCGGTCATGCCCCCTGGTTCGCTAAGAATTTCGTAGATCGTTGCTTCATGTCCCATTCGAGCCAGATGAAAGGCACAAGTAATGCCGGCGGGGCCGGCACCCACAATGGCGACCTTACCGGTCTTTTCCGAAAGTGTGGCCTGATATGCAGGCTCCCTGTCAATGGAAAAGTCATGATCTGAAACAAACCGCTTCAGATGCTTGATAGCAACCGATTCGTCAAGGTTTGCGCGTCGGCAGTTTTTTTCACAAGGCCGAAAGCAGGCGCGGCCCAGGACTCCAGGGAGTGGGAGTCGTTCACGGATTACATCGATTGATTCGGTAAATTTGGCATCTTTGATGAGTTCGATATATTTGGGAATATCGAGATGAATCGGGCATGCATCCATGCAGGGGGCCGTGAGTTTTGAAAAATAAGTGCCGGCTGTAACGCTTTTTTCCCCATTGACGGCCTTTAAAAAATCATCGGAAAAATATTTCAGAGCCTGACGGAGCGGGCCGGGTCCAAATTTGCCGATGCTGCATTTTGAACTGTCAACGACAGCTTCTGCTGCAGACCCGATAAATTCCAGGTCTTCTTCGGTGGCTTCGCCATCAATAATATCCTGAAGAACTTCTATCATCTCGACGAAACCGGTCTTACAATAATTACACTTGTCGCATGTTTTGGAATATTCAAGAACAGCTTCCAAGTGTGCTTTACAAAGATCGATGATGTCAATCTCCGAAGATCGAAGAACAATACCGTACCAGCCGATAAGTGCTTTGATCTTAACATCCTGTTTGAAATATTCGGGTAATTCTACGTGATCGACGGCTTCATAGTCCGGGAGATCTTTGCCGCGGTTGTCAGTAATTTTGTCTCCCCAAGAGCAAAAAAGTATATCTTTCATTATAGACCCTCCATCTTTGTTTCTCAATATAAGTGTTCGGATTGGTCCTTTGAATCGTAGACTTTTAAAAATACAGTTAGCTTTGATCTTGAGACGGGTCGCCTCAAGAGTATTTCAACTGCTTATTTTCGGAAACTTTTATCCACATTGTACGGAATATGTCAATAAAATTGTTTTCATCGAAATTTCAATCCAGCACTCATTTCCTAAGATTGCGGCGATAATTTATGCGATATTGGGGAAATCAATTTCCCCCCAAATAGCCTTAACAGCGGCATTAGAATCTGTGAGTCAACACGATTGCATGAAAACTGTTCAGAAATCCTGTCTATCTGCTGCACGTAAAATCATCTTTATGGATTAAAAAAATCATCTTTTGGACGATATTAATCGAAGCGTAGTTTTTGTAATAAAATACTTTATTACCTATGGGGTTGCCCATAAGAGCTTCGTATACATTTTAGCAACCCAGAGGACAAAGTTTTTGCGAAGATATGTTTTTCAGGGGCTATATTCTGAATAATAATAATGAAAGGAGGCAGGTATGAAACGTTTTAAGAAAGATCCACAGGTTTATGAGGTTGGCGGTGTGAAGCTGGGGGGACAACCTGGAGATTATCCTTCAGTGTGCTGTTTTTCCATTTTTCAGGAAAGCGACAAGGTTTTTGACAAAGGCAGTCGAAGAAAGGGATTTAACGAAGATCGTGCAGCTGAGTTATTGAAGAAAGCGGACAAGCTGTCAAAGGATAGCGGTGTTCCGGTTATGGCGGACATTGTCGCAAGCCCCGGAGAGAAATTCAAAAAATACGTTGATTTTGTTACTTCAGTTAGCGACATGCCGTTTTGCGTTGACTCAATTATGATGAAGACAAAGCTGGATGGTGCGGCCTATTGTGCTGAAAAGGGCTTGTTGGACCGCATGTTTTACAACAGTCTTACCGTTTGGGAGGAGGATCTGGTGACAGAGGTAAAAGAACTGGCACAGATTGGCGTAAAGAATGTGCTGCTGGTTGCTTTTGATAATGATGATTCAACACCCAACGGCAGAATTAAGGGAACTCAGAAACTGCTGGATGCTATTGAAAAAGGCGGCGCCGAGTTCGAAACCATCATTGTCGATACCACGACGCTGAATGCTCCTGCCAATGCATTATGTGGGCTCTCAAACATGCTGATCAAGGAAAAGTGGGGCTATGCAACGGCGAGTGCGCCAAGCAATGGTTCTTACATGGAACTGCAGCGGTTAAAAGACCTGTTTGGATTTAAGGGCTGGGCAGGTTTCGATGCTGCTCTTGAAGCGCTAACGGGATTTTTCTACCATGACCTGATGTTTACCGGACCTATGGCAGGTGCCGGGCGGGTCGTACCGGCTGTCGCTTTGTCCGATTCTTTCCTCGCGACGGCGGTGTATCCTGAAACCAGAGAACTGCCCAAGGATCCAGACCATCCTCTGTTCAAGCTCTTCCCTGATTTCGCGGATCAGCTCAAGGTAAGCTGGGAATCCGGCAGCGGTGGCTTGACAGGCATGTAATCGATTTTATTTGTGCGTTTAACGGACTGGCAAGACTCCGGGAAAAACGGAGAAACCCCGTACAGGGGATAGACAGATAAAGCCCCCTTTTTCGAAAGGGGGCTTTTTTATTTGACGAAAAACGACTTTCATATTAAACTGTCTTCCTCAATAGCAAAACAATTACATGAAGGATAAACGATGATGATAGACTGGAAAAGCGAACTGGTACGGAAAGGGCACCGGGTTGTCTTGTCCGGGCAACCGATAGCGATGCATTGCCACCACTACAATATCAATCTCCAGAAAACGCTGGAAGACACCCTTGGGGATAAGGGTGTCCGGCTCATTTACCGTTCAGTGGAAAACGCTGTTTTCTACAGCTTCAAACCACTCCTGGAACACTACAAAAAACTCAAGACCTTAAAGTCAAAATTGGAAATGGCTTCCATTCTAACATCGTCGTGTCGTG
>JAVVLW010005124.1:0-24195 GCA_034401795.1 Chaetoderma sp. LZ-2023a
GCATGACACGTGTGTTCGGAACTGGCGGAAACCGCGATATTTTGAGTCCACGGAATCAAATTTATTATCTGAAACAGATTCAATGATTGAATTTCATAAATCAGGCGTTTTGGAATAGTGAGTAAATCAACAGAGTCATGGATCGAGAGGGAGATTTTTTTGAACTGTTTGATGATCAACGCAAAAATTGTTCCAGTGTTAATCTGAAGTTCCTGATACAATCACCTCCTGAAATCGTCATATCATACTGATAAAGCAGTTAATAAAGAGTAATCGAGGGGATTTATGGTGTAAAAATGTAGGCATGTAAAAATGCATTTTATTATAATATATAGCTTGACATATAGATCATAATGCGATAACCACAGTAGGCATGTACATCGCCACAATACCAAATCGCAATTCACCACCGGCCATTTTGCTACGCGAAAGTTATCGCGAGAAAGGAAAGGTCAAAAGTCGCACATTGGCAAACCTTTCCAGCTTGCCACCACAGTCCATTGACATCCTGCGCCGCTCCCTCAAGGGCGAAAATCTTATTTCGACCGACGCCTTTGAAATCGTCGAGGACGGATCTCCCGCTCATGGTCACGTTGATGCCGTAATGACAGCCATGAGGCGGTTGGATTTTTCCAGGCTTATCTGTTCGAGGCGTTCACGCCAGCGGGATCTGATTGTTGCCATGGTTGCAGCACGCATTCTTGAGCCCACATCAAAACTGGCGACCACACTCTGGTGGGCGGATACAACACTGCCTGAGATACTGAACGTCAGTGTAGCTGATGAAGACGACCTTTACGATGCGATGGACTGGCTGCTGGAACGTCAGGACCGCATTGAAAACAAGTTGGCAGACCGCCATCTTGAGAACAATGCCCTGGCGCTGTATGACCTGACATCGAGCTATTTTGAAGGCCGGACATGCCCGCTTGCTGCTCTGGGACACAACCGCGACGGGAAGAAGGGCAAGCTTCAGGTCAACTATGGACTGCTCACGAATCGAAAGGGCATCCCTGTAGCGGTATCGGTCTTTGAGGGCAACACGGGCGACCCGAAGACGCTTATGCCACAGGTTGAGAAAATGCGGGATGCGTTTGGTATAGAGCAGTTTGTGATGGTTGGCGATCGCGGGATGTTGACCCAGAAGCAAATCGATGCATTGCATGATATCGAAGGCGTTGACTGGATTGGTGCACTTCGTCCCGAGGCAATCAAGAAGCTCGCCACCAATGGCGCCATCCAAATGGGACTTTTTGATGAGCGTAACCTCTTTGAAGTAAAGCATCCTGACTTTCCGGGCGAACGTCTGGTCGCTTGCCGAAATGTTGAACTTGCTCACAGGCGAGTCATAAAGCGGGATAGTTTGCTTAAGGCCACCATTAAAGAACTGGATAAAGTCAGAGGCATGGTTAAGCGAGGACGGTTGAGCGGAAAAAAAGAGATTGACGCTCGGGTGCACGGAATACTGAAAAAGTACAGAATCGGAAAACACTTCGATCTCGATATCCGCGAAGACGGGTTCAGTTACAAAGTCAATGAAGACGCGCTCATTGCCGAAGTAACGGAAAAGAGCAAGGGCAATCAAGAGTTAATCGAAAAACGCCTTAAAAGAAGCCGGAGTCATATTGAATCTATCGCCAGGCAATTGGCAAAGCTTAGCCATAAGGTCGACAATGGCCGGCTGCATGGACAGGACAAGATTGGTGTACGTGTCGGCAAAGTTATCAATAAGTACAAGGTTGGCAAACATTTCGATCTCGACATTCGTGACAACGATTTCAGCTTCGAAATCAATTGTGACAAGGTCAAAAAAGAGGCTGCACTCGATGGAATCTACATAGTACGAACCAGCCTGTCCAAAGAGAGAATGGATGCGAACGAGACGGTACGCAGCTATAAATTACTCAGCCAGGCCGAAAGAGCGTTTCGTTCCTTCAAGACCGTAGATCTCATGGTACGTCCCATTCGTCACCGCCTTGAAGACCGTGTTCGGACTCACATATTTTTGTGTATGATAGCCTACTATGTGCAGTGGCACATGATGGAAGCATGGAGGCCTCTGCTTTATTCTGACGAAGATCAAAAAGCCAAAGACCTGCGTGATCCGGTTGTCCCTGCAAAACGCTCCGATTCGGCGATAAAAAAAGCAAGGACCAAGCGACTCGACGATGGCTCAAGAGTCTACTCCTTCCGCAGCCTTCTCGACCATCTCGGTGCAATTGTCAGTGCTACTTGCCACTGTTCAGGCAAAAGAGATGCATCGGATACTTTTACGATGATCACCAGACGTAACCCAAAACAGCAGAAAGCATTCGATTTGCTCAAGACGATACGTGTGTAGACAGTACGGTAGCACCCTAAAAAATCTTAACAACTTGTATTTACAGGATATTTATGCTTTTTCGAAAAAGGAACTTCAGGTTAATCTGCTGATACGTGCCAAACACAACCGTGGAACCACTGGGGAACACAAGTTGTTTGAAACATCAAGACAAGCGCCGGTGCAAGCTCAAGTTGAAATCAAAATCCCTCGGCAAAGCGCCCGGTCGAAAAAGAGCAAACAGAAAGCACGAGCCAAAAGACCTGTGCGTATTGCAAAAGTATCTGTTCGTTATTTACAAGTAAAACTGAATCCTCCGCCGTATTATAATGATAAAGATCCGATTGCAATATGGGTTGTTCATGTCAGAGAGGACAACCCGCCTTGGAATGCAGATCGACTTGAGTGGTTTTTATTAACAACAATTAATATTAAATCAATTGACGATGCATTGAATTGTGTAAAATGGTATTGTCTACGTTGGCGTATCGAAGATTGGCATAGAGTTTTGAAATCCGGGTGCAAAGCCGAAGAACTGGCTCACAAAACTGCCGAACGGCAAAGACGAGCAGTGGCAATAAATATGGTGATTGCATGGCGGATTATGCTCATGAAGTTACTGGGAAGAGAGGTGCCAAAGTTACCTCCCGAGGTACTGTTTTCAGATTTAGAAATTAAAGTGCTGAAAGCCTATGCTAAAAAAAAACTATAAATCTCCCGGATTGTCTCGGTGACATGGTGAAATTGGTAGCAAACATTGGTAGTTACTTATGGCGCTCTAACGATCCACCTCCTGGTCACCAATTAATGTGGCGAGGTTATACACACTTACATCTGATGTGTGAAGGATATGGTCTCAAAGGCAGCTAATGTTTGGTATGGATGATTTATGGGTAAAGGGCAGGCCTACCCCGTTGTGATGACTTAATGATCCGCCGTGCTTTACAATCTGTTCGATAATCCCTTTATGAAACTTTTTATATTCTTTGAGATCATCCATTTTTGCGATGAAAATGAAATAAAGATTCGTCCCCTGGGGATAAAAATGGGATCCGTGGGTCATACATATCGTATTGGGACATTCCTTTATAAAAGCCCTTACGCCTTGGTGAAGATTGTGAAGGTTATCCCATGTCACCGCCGATTCCAGGGTATCTATCATGATGCCGAAATCAATTAAATCCTCTCTCATATAAGGGTCCGAGTATCTTCCGTGTTCCCATTTTTTTACAGGGTATCCGGTGATATGCATGGCGCCGCTGCTTTCGTATATTCCTGGTACGCACACTCTCTGGGCGGAGTTACCATTTACAGCAAAACATGAACAGGTCAAACATCTTGACGATCTGCTTTTTAAGGTGCCTGCGAATAGGATTGTTGACACCACAGGGTGGGAAAGCGTATCTTAAACGAATCAGAAAGCTTTGTAAAAAGTCTTTGCCATGGAATAATAAACGCTGGAGGAGAGAAATCAAAATGTATATTGAGCTATGGAATCGTTACTATGCGCCTGTGCCTGAATATGCTGCACGTCCTGATGAATCCAGGCCTTTCTTAGTTAATAAATTTAAAACGTTTCTTAAAAAGATATTATAAGGAAAATGCAGAATAAACTGAATCATTACCGGATCACTACAGGTGATATATGAAAAATAAAGATCTGCTGTTGGCCATTGATAATGGAACCCAGAGCATTAAAGCAATTATTTTCGATCTTGAAGGCCGGATCGTAGCAAAGGAGATCGTTCCCTTTACGCCGTACTATTCCGATCAGCCAGGGTGGGCGGAACAGGACCCTGATGTATTCTGGCAGGCTCTTTGCAAAGCCTGTCAGGGATTGTGGCATCAAGAAAATAATTATAAAGAACGAATAGCCGGAGTTGCACTTACCACACAACGGTGTACCGTCATCAATGTTGACAGGGATGGGAAGCCCCTCCGCCCTGCCATGATCTGGCTGGATCAACGTAAAACTCACGGGCTGAAACCCCTTGGAGGCCCCTGGGGCTTTCTCTTCAAGCTTGCCTTCTTAACCGACACGGTAGCTTATTTCCAGGCGGAAGCTGAAGCCAACTGGATTAAGACTTATCAGCCAGACCTGTGGCAAAAAACTTATAAATTCCTGCTCCTTTCCGGTTATTTAACATACAGGCTGACCGGGAAATTCGTCGACTCCATCGGGTGCCAGGTAGGTTATATCCCTTTTAATTACAAAAAGCTGCGCTGGGCTTCGGATCGGGACTGGAAATGGCAGGTGCTGCCTATTGATAAAAGCATGTTACCCGATTTGATACCACCCGGCAAAACACTTGGAAATATCAAGAAAAATGCGGCCACAGAGACGGGGCTTCCTGCAGGGTTACCTCTGATTGCTGCAGCTGCCGACAAGGCATGCGAAGTAATAGGCTCAGGGAGTCTCGATCCTTCCATCGGTTGCCTTAGTTACGGTACAACAGCCACAATTAATGTTACCAGTAAAAAATATATAGAAGCCATTTCCCTTCTTCCCCCGTATCCATCTGCCGTGCCAAAATACTACACCATTGAGGTAGAGATATTTCGCGGATACTGGATGGTTAGCTGGTTTAAAGAAGAATTCGGACATAAAGAACGGCGTGAGGCTGCCAGACAGGGGTTGATAGTCGAAGACCTTTTTGAGAAACTCGTGGAAAAGGTTCCCCCAGGCTCCATGGGCCTTATGCTTCAGCCATTCTGGTCGCCGGGCTTAAAACATCCTGGCCCTGAGGCTAAGGGAGCAATAATAGGTTTCGGTGATGTGCACACCAGGGCGCATCTTTACAGATCGATTCTGGAAGGGCTTGCATATGCTCTCCGGGAAGGAAAAGAGCGCATAGAGAAACGAACTGGCATTCCGGTTACAAATCTCAAAGTGTCGGGAGGCGGCAGTCAAAGCAATAGCGCTATGCAGCTTACAGCGGATATCTTCGGTTTGCCGACTGCCAGGCCTCATATTTTTGAAACTTCAGGGCTGGGAGCGTCCATAGACGCA
Organism: Chaetoderma sp. LZ-2023a; assembly: GCA_034401795.1. Lineage (NCBI taxonomy): Eukaryota > Metazoa > Mollusca > Caudofoveata > Chaetodermatida > Chaetodermatidae > Chaetoderma > Chaetoderma sp. LZ-2023a. The sequence continues at coordinate 5,331 of JAVVLW010005124.1, forward strand.
GCTGTCGGGCTTGACCTGCACAAAGATTTTGAATCCGCTGTTAAAGCAATGACTCATATGGGAGAAGTTTTTGAGCCTGATATGAAAACCCACAGGCTTTACAGTGAACTTTACCACGACGTATATAAAAAGATGTATAAACGCCTCAAACCATTCTATGAACGTATCCGCAAAATCACCGGTTATCCGAAATGAAACTTTACAAAGATTGAACATTATGGTAACCGTTCACGGTTCAGAGGTTCAGGATTCAAGGTTAAAACCTAAAACCTTACCACAGAAGACACGGAAAACTCTTAGATAACTATTTGAAATACCTTTTATGCTTCAAGAACTCGCCATCCGAAATTTTGCCATCATCGATGATTTAAAAATCAGCTTTCCAGGCAATCTGACTATACTCAGCGGTGAAACGGGTGCCGGCAAATCCATCATATTAAATGCGGTTAATCTTCTTTTAGGCAGCCGTGCAAAGGCAACTCTCATCCGCACAGGGGCTGAAGTCGCGGAACTTGAAGCTTTATTTCAAATTGCCCCAAAAAGCGATGTTGCGGATATCATGGAGAAACATGGCTACGATGCATCTGAAGGGCTTCTGGTTAGAAGACTCATATCCAGAAGTGACAACAACAGGATATACATCAACGGCCGATTATCTACCATGCAGATTTTAAATTCAATCACAGAAAATCTTGCGAGCATTTCAGGTCAGCATGCACACCAGGGGCTTCTCAAAGAAGACCAGCACCTTTTGATTCTCGATCAGTTCGGTGGTCTGATATCCCTGCGGGAAGAGGTCTTTCAATGCTTTCATAAAACCCTTCCGCTAATAGAAAAACTGCACAAGCTTACTTCAACAAAAGAAAAACAGGCCCAGCGTATTGAATTGCTTGAATTCCAGAAAAATGAAATCACAGAAGCTTCAATGATCTTAGCAGAAGATGCCGCCCTGGAGAAAGAACGCACCATTCTTAAAAACGGTGAAACGCTTTACCAGTCTGTAAACGGCAGTATTGAAGAGCTATACTCAGCCCAGGGCTCAATCGTTGAGAGACTTGTTGAGGTTAAAAAGAACCTTGAAAAGGCTAGCAGGATAGATTCACAGCTCACTAAAAAGGTCGAAGGTGTAGCAGGCGTTACATTTAGCCTCGAAGACATGGTTGAATGCTTAAGAACATATCTTAAAACCATACAAATTGATGAAAAGCGTCTTGAAGCCGTTGAAGATAGAATCGATACTCTTCAGAGGCTTAAACGTAAATATGATGGATCCATTGAGGCTGTCTTAAAACACCTTGATTCCATTTCACAGGAGCTTTCAGGAATTGAAAATATATCCGGTGCAATAGCTGATACCGAAAAAGAACTTTCATTGCTGCATAAAAAATTCGTCCAACTGGCTGAAACGTTGTCTGGTAAAAGGAAAGAAACAGCAAAAATTCTTGCCGAAAAGGTTGTGACTGAACTGGACTCTCTTGAGATGGCCAAGACCCGGTTTCAAATTTCCCTAAAAAATATACCTGCAGACGAGAAATCATACAGTCATCTTGTAGTAAATGGAAATCTTTTAACTGAAACAGGGCTTGACAGAGCAACTTTCCTGATTGCCCCTAATATAGGAGAAGCACTTAAGCCTTTGGCAAGTATTGCCTCCGGAGGTGAACTTTCAAGGGTAGTACTTGCCATGAAAGCTATACTGGCTGAGACAGATTCTGTAGAAACCGTTGTTTTTGATGAGGTGGACGCCGGGATCGGGGGCGGTGTAGCTGAAGTCGTGGGGAAAAAGCTTTCTTGTCTTGCCCATCACCATCAGGTTATCTGCATCACTCATCTTCCCCAGATTGCAAAATTTGCTAACCAGCATTTTTGCATATCAAAATCAGTTTCAGACGGCAGAACCAGTACATCCATTAACCCCCTGAACGAAAAAGACCGCCTTCAAGAAATCGCAAGGATGCTTGGCGGCGTAGAAATTACACAGGCAACCCTTAACCATGCCCGTGAAATGCTTGAAACTGGCTCTTAAGGGCTCGCGATTCTTGGTTATTCATTTTACCCGCCCGGCAATATGAGTTTTATCCCGCTTATCCATTTTCTTGACAATTAACATAAGATCGAATAAAATATTTATTCTAACTTATAAAGGAATACAATTATGCCGATATATGAATTTAAATGCTTAAAGTGTCAGGAATGTTTTGAGTTACTTGTTATAAATAGTGATGATGAAGTTAAACTCCAATGTCCAAAGTGCAATTCAGAAGAATTTGAGCGAGTCCTTAGTGTTACAAATTTCGCAGCAGGAAACAGCACCGGTGGAAATCAAGGTCCAGCCGCTACAACAAGGACCTGTTCAGGTGGCTCATGCACTACCTACGACATCCCTGGCCCCACCAGATGATTTCCTTGAAAATCTAATTATATATATTGTAGCCGTAGTACAAAAGCATGAAGGCCAAATTTGATGGCGTCGTAGAAAGTCCCATATACTGCGTTGCAGCACTTTTTCAGGAATTCGGCATACTACATGTATTGCCTCATCCCTGAAAAACCACTGCGCCTTGTATATGGAACTTTCTACTTAGCCATCGGCGCTACTTTTTACGAGTCCATCGAATTTGATGGCGCCGTAGAAAGTCAGGGTAATTTTTGTAAGGAATTGGTATGAAACATATTCACAGGCAGGAAAAACAGCAGTTCAAAAAACTTTTCAAACAAGAACACATAGATGTTTTTGAAGACAGATTCAATATCCTTGAAGTTTTTCTGCAAACCGAAAACCACCTGACCATCGATGAGCTGATTAAGCTTCTGGATGAAAATGGATATAATTTCGAACCTGATTTTATCATGGACACCCTTAAGCTCATGGTCCGTTTCGGATTCGCAAAAAAAAACAGGTTCAATAATGGACATGTCCGTTATGAGCACCTGCACCTTGGCCAGCACCATGATCATATGATCTGCACAAAATGCCGGAAGATTGTTGAATTCAGCGAAGACCGACTTGAAAATCTTCAGGTGCAGATAGCGGTTGCACATGGCTTCCACATGCTCCAGCATAAAATGGAAATATATGGTATCTGTTCAGAATGCCTTGAAAATCGCACACAAGTTATGCCTCTTGTCATGGCAAAACCTGGTGAACGCCTTATTATCAAAGATATCACCGGCGGAACAGGAGTTAGGATGCGTTTGCTTTCAATGGGTTTGAGGCTTAAAGATGAAATAGAAATAGTAACCAACCCGAAACAGGGGCAGATTGTTGTTGCAGTGGATTTCAAACGCTTCGTACTCGGGCGGGGATTAGCACAGAAGATATTGGTACAGCCTGCTGAAAAAAGTAAGAATTAAAAAATTATACCGCTTGAGGAAAAGAGACCTTTGAAAAATGGTAATTTTTGAAGTCTGCACTTATCTGCAAAGGTCTCGAAAAGAGATTCAAAACTATGGCGGCCCTTCAACCTGCTTATATTGAGACTTTTAAAAATGGTCTGCTCAGAGAAAAGGTTGAAACAGCCGGTAAAATTTTGGGTTTTTGCAAACTCTGTCCCAGGGAGTGCGGCGTTGACCGGCTTACCGGTGAAACGGGTGTATGTAATACAGGCGAAAAAGCATTTGTTTCAAGTTGTAATCCACATTTTGGTGAAGAAGCGCCCCTTGTTGGAACAGGTGGATCAGGCACCATTTTTTTTACACACTGCAACCTGTTGTGTCTTTTTTGTCAAAATTACGATATAAGCCATAAAGGCTTTGGAGAAGAAGTAACATCCGAACAACTGGCGGAGATCATGCTTCATCTGCAAAATACTGGATGTCACAATATTAATTTTGTAACACCATCGCATGTTGTCCCCCAGATTCTTTCGGCAGTCTTCTCTGCTGTTGAAAAGGGTTTGAATGTACCTCTTGTATATAATACCGGTGGTTACGACAGTGTTGAAACACTAAAACTGCTTGAAGGTGTGTTTGATATCTATATGCCGGATTTTAAATTCTGGAGCCAGGAAATAGCTGAGGCTGCATGTAAGGCAAAAGATTACCCTGAAATCGCCCGCAATGCACTGATTGAAATGCATAAACAGGTTGGAGATCTCGTTCTTGATGAATATGGGATTGCCATGCGCGGTCTGTTGATACGCCACCTTGTCCTGCCCGACGGACTTGCCGGAACACGCGAAATTATGAAATTTATTGCAAAAGATATTTCATCAAACAGCTATGTAAATATAATGGCTCAGTACAGACCCTGCGGTAGGGCGGCTGAGATAGAGGGACTTTCTGCTCGCCTGATACCAGAGAATTTCGAAACTGCATATCAGGCAGCTATAGAAGAAGGGATTACACGTCTTGACAAACCAAAACGTGTATTTGTCATAAATTGATGGCGTCTACTTAGCACCCCAAGGGCATTTCCTGTGGGCACCATCGGTGCTACTTTTTACGAGTCCATCATAAATTAATGGCGTCGTGAAAAGTACCATCTCCTGTACGCTCAGCAAGGGCACTATTTTATGGTAATAATGGAAAGCATTTATGTTATTGGTGATATACACGGGTGCTATGACAGACTCATTGTACTTATGGATAAGATAAATATCGACCTTGACAGCGAAAAGCTTGTGTTTGTGGGCGACTACATCGACCGCGGGCCCGACTCCTTTGAAGTGGTGGAATATTTAATCAACTTGAAGAAAAAATGCCCGGGTATCGTATTCATAAAAGGAAATCATGAAGATATGCTGGAAAAATATCTCTCAGAAACCGATAGATATACATATCTTATTAATGGAGGCCAGCAAACTCTGGAAAGCTATAGCAGATACTACAAACCGGAGGATGGTTCTCTGATTCCGAACGCGCACCTTGAGTTTTTTAAGTCACTCGTTTTATATCACGAAACCGACCATTATATATTTGTACATGCCGGACTCAGAAAAAATGTTCCGCTTGAAAAACAAAAACCTGAGGATCTACTCTGGATTCGAAAAAATTTCATCCAGACTGATTACGATTTTGGAAAGCAGGTTGTATTCGGGCACACACCTCTTCCGGAACCACTTTTACAGCCAAACAAAATAGGCATCGATACAGGAGCGGTTTATGGTAACAAACTAACCTGCGTCAGGCTACCCGACCTTGTGTTTTACAGTGCATAGATGGCGTCGTTGAAAGTTTCATATACGCCCCGCAAAGTGTCCTTAGCACCCAAGGGCATTTCCTGCGGGCACCAGCGGGGATAATTTATACGACGCCACCGGTGATACTTTCAAATAACTAAATTATAACTTCTTGATATAATAGATAAGTTATTCTTGGTTACAGTGTCGCAAAGCGGCATATTGTAGCTTTTTATGAATTCATTAGAATCAAGCCTGCAAAGGAAATAACATCTTAAATGAAACCCTGTATTGATATGAGACCTTTGAAAAATGGTAATCTATGTTCGAGTTCAAGAAAGGCGATAATTTTAACCACAGGAATATATAGAATATTTCGAAGATTAAAATTTGAGACTGACACTGAAATCGGAAATAAAGTGCCGTTTTTCATAGGTCTCAGTGTTTTGACAATTCTTTTAGTACTTTTCAGCAGCGCCGCTTTTGCTGAGCGCCTTGCTGTTTCATCAAAAACAGCCAACATACGTTCCGGGCCTGGAACAAATCATGATATTTTATGGAAGGTGGAAAAATTTTATCCTGTTTTAATTCTTAAAAAAACCAATGTCTGGTATCGTTTTCGTGATTTTGAAGAAGATGAAGGCTGGATACATAAATCTCTTGTCAATAAAACTCCAACTGTTATTACAAAATCAGACACAGCCAACATACGTTCCGGCCCAGGCACTAAAAATAAGATACTATTTTCCGTTGATAAGGGAATTCCGTTTAAGATTTTAAAGAGAAAAGGCAAATGGATCCGCATTCAACATGCTGACGGTGACAAAGGGTGGATTCATAAAACTCTGGTCTGGTAGGAAAATCACAGGGTCATCAATCCCGTCGTAAACCACCCTCCCAGGCATATCAATGAACTTCCTGAAAATAGTTGGTGGGATATTTGTCTCAAATCGTCTTAAGTCCTGTGCAAAGCTCCGTTTCCAACCCAGGCTTTGGGTTTAAAGGTTCACGGTTCAGAGGCTCAGAAGTTCAAAGGTTTATGTTTATCCTTCCATGGAATTAATCCAATGGAATCGATAGGTAAAGAAAAAGTGCGAAACTTAACCTTGATGGCGTCGTAGAAACTCCCATATACTGCGTTGCAGCACTTTTTCAGGAATTCGGCATACTGCATGTATTGCCTCATCCCTGAAAAACCACTGCGCCTTGCACCCCAAGGGCACTTCCTGCGGGGCGTATATGGAACTTTCTACTTAACACCCCAAGGGCATTTCCTGCGGGCACCATTGGCGCTACTTTTTACGAGTCCATCAACCTTGAACCGGGAATCCTGAACCTTATAACCCAGACCGAACTGGTGTCCAATTTATTTGCAATTTCGTAGTATATCAAGGTCTACGGTCATTTTTGTAATATGAATAACGAGGTCTGCATATATACATATTCGGTTATATAATGAAGGAAAAATATTTACTGCCTGCACAGCTCTTTTCTGTTTAAAAAAGGAATTTTTTTCACCAATTTGGTAATTTCCGGATCATCTTCCAGCCAGTGCTTGAGATTTCCCATAATACTTGCTACATAGGGACTGTTTATTACTCCATCTGCAAGGTGGTAGTTGACCCACAAGCCGTCTTTATGATAATCGACCAGGCCTGCCTCTTCCAAAATTTTCAGATGTTTGGATGCGTTGGGCTGGGATATTTCCAGAGCAGCCCACAGCTCACAAACACACATGGTTTTGCGCTGCAGCATCTTTACGATCTTAACCCGATTCGTGTCGGAAAGCGCTTTCATGACCTTGATGAATGATTTCATTGACAACCTCATATATTCTTTTTTAGTAATATAAAAATTTCTTTTTAACATGTCAAGTATGTTTGATGGCGTCGTAAAAAAGTCAGGGAAAAACTTTTTGCGAAACGTTTTAGGAGGTCTATTATGTCTGATATAAAAAATGAAAATAAAGACTCTAAGTCTTCCTATCCAACCTTTATATTTAACCGTCTTGAATTTTCCGGATCACTCGGGGATCTTGGAACTTTACTCCCTATTGCTATTGCCATGATTGTTATAAACGGCCTTAACGTAACAAATGTTATGGTAACCGTTGGCATGTTTTATGTGATTGCAGGTATCTACTTTAAAGTACCGGTTCCTGTCCAGCCCATGAAGGTGATAGGGGCCTACGCCATTGCCGTGGGCCTTACTCCTGCTCAAATAGTATCGGCCAGCCTTTGGATGGGGATTTGCGTCCTTTTCATGGGTACAACAGGCTTGATTCATATTATAGGCAAGTACACTCCTAAAAGCACAATCCGAGGTGTGCAACTTAGTGTCGGAATAATATTGATGACAAAAGGTCTGGATTTTATGATAAAGCCTGATCCGAATCTTGCCATCCAGTTTTTAGGGCCGGTTAATATGGGAATTATTCTTGGTATTATCGGTATGGCGCTCACCTTTCTGCTTTTAGAAAACAAAAAGATTCCTGCAGCAGTTATAGTGATATCCGCAGGCATTTTGTTTGGTATTTTTATCGGCAAACCGGTTGAGTTTAGCAAGCTGAAAATAGGTTTTAACGTGCCAATGCCATTCCCTTACGGCATGCCTGAATGGAGCGATCTGATGTGGGTAATCCCGGCTTTGGTTCTGCCGCAGCTTCCCATGACCATAGGAAACGCTATTTTGTCCAATACAGATCTCATGCATGAATATTTCGGCAAGAGGGCTCACAGGGCTACCTATCGCTCAATAGCCAACAGCCAGGGAATTGCAGGCATCGTAAGTTTTATCTGGGGTGGGATTCCCATGTGTCACGGTGCAGGCGGCCTTGCTGCCAACTACAGATTTGGCGCCCGTACAGCCGGTGCCAATATAATGATCGGAAGCATTTTTGTTCTGCTGGGAATTCTATTCGGCCGGAATGCCATCATTATACTTAACCTTCTTCCCATGTCCATACTTGGTGTTCTTCTAATTTTTGCAGGCGCTCAACTGGCCCTTATGATACGGGACCTCACGGAAAGAAAAGACCTGTTTGTAGCCCTTGTCATGTTGGGTATAACCCTGACTGTGAATCTTGCCACAGCCTTTATCTGCGGTATTTTTATTGCCTATGCGTTGAAGAGTGAAAAAATTAATGTGTAGTAGCCGCTAACGGCTTGAAACTTGAAATTAGAAAGTAGAAATTCGGGAGAGATGAAACGAACTTACGGGTCGAAAGCCAGATTTTCAATTTCTGATTTCAACGTTCCGTGAACGCTTACAAAACTTTTTTATCACGAAAACATGAAAGTACAAAAGCACGAAAATTATCTATTTCATGCTTTTTTTATTGGTTTCAATTAGTTGTTTCTTTTTCTCTTTACCCTCTTCGATCATTTCTTTCAATTCATCATGCTTCACAGAATCAAATGTGTCAAGCACCTGGGAATGAGTTTTCCACCAATAGAGGCATATTGCGGCATCAGTATAGTTTTCGTTAATCATGCGGTTTTCAATGCACTTCAGATTGCTGTTGACGGATTTTCCATATATCTGTTTTTTAAATTCATCAAATTTGTTCTGATCAAACGTTCCTGCGTCTTTTGCATTACTGCGCCATATATTAAGGGCAACGCGCGCGCTGTTGTATCCGTCTCTTTCAATAACAACTTTAAGCCGCCAGAGGCTGATATTGGCAGTTCTTCTTAGCAATTTCAGCCGGGCTTTATCATCTTCAATCCGCTCGGTTTCCCCAAAAGCTTTAGCCGGCAACATCAACGCTATAACCAGAAAAAACATTGCGCTTATATTCGTAATCTTTGTAAAAGCGATCATCTTTACCTGCTAATTTTCCACATTTAAAAAATCGTATTAATTGAGCCTATTGAAAAATCTTATCAAATGAGCATTCAGGTAATCCGGTTTTTCAAAATACTAAAATGTTACAAAAAAGCCTATTAATTCAAGTCAAAATTTGAATGATTTTCCTTGAGGTATATTTTCCCACGTCTGCCAGTACGTCCAACTGTAAAAAGTTGTGAGCGTTATTTGAAAAAAGAAGGACTCTGCCTTTCGGTTTGCCGGCAATATCAAATCCAGGTCTTTGGCTAGATTTTTATAAAGCCTGTCGAGATTGTCATGAATAAGTTTTGCGTAATTGTCTGCCATTGACGTATGGGATATATTACAGATGGACTTATGTCAAGCATGACGGTTTACTGAATAAAAAATCCCGCGGCACGTAGTGCGCGCGGGATTTTAAAATAAAACCATTTTACACTTATTTTTTGTCTTCTTTGACCTCTTCGAAATCGGCATCTACAACATCATCATCAGGAGTTGCGGCGCCGGGCTGGTCAGAATTTGGCTGGCCGGCGTCGGGCTGGGGACCTGCTTCCTGTGAGGCTTGCTTATACACGGCTTCAGCGAGCTTATGAGAAGCCTGGGTCAACTCTTCGCTCAAGCGTTTGATCTCGGCAGCATCTTCGCCCTCCATGGCTTTTTTCAGAGGTTCGACAGCATTTTCAACCTTGCTTTTCGTCTCGCTGTCAACCTTGTCACCAAGATCCTTAATTGATTTTTCAGTTGAATAAATCAAGGCATCTGCCGTGTTACGGGCGTCTACCAGTTCCCTTTTCTTTTTATCGTCTTCTGCATGAAGCTCTGCATCTTTTACTAGTTTGTCTATTTCTTCTTCCGATAATCCCGAAGAGGCAGTAATTTGAATGGACTGCTCTTTTCCGGTTGCCTGGTCCTTTGCAGATACGTTCACTATACCGTTTGCATCAATGTCAAAGGCAACTTCGATCTGTGGCACGCCCCTTGGAGCAGGGGGTATTCCGACGAGCTCAAAACGACCAAGCGTTTTATTTCCGGCAGCCATTTCCCGTTCTCCCTGCAACACATGGATGGATACTGCAGGCTGGCTGTCTGCTGCGGTTGAAAAAGTCTGGCTCTTTTTGGTCGGTATTGTCGTATTCTTTTCAATGAGCCTGGTCATTACGCCGCCTAATGTTTCAATGCCAAGAGAAAGGGGTGTAACATCCAAAAGAAGAACATCTTTGACGTCCCCTTTTAAAACACCACCCTGGATGGCAGCACCAAGTGCAACAACCTCATCCGGGTTAACACCTTTGTGGGGTTCTTTAGAAAAAATCTTCTTTACCCGCTCCTGAACCGCAGGCATGCGTGTCATGCCACCAACAAGAACAACTTCGTCAATATCATTGGCCCCAAGCCCGGCATCCCTGAGAGCTGTCAGACAAGGTTTTTCAAGATTGTCTAAAAGGTCACCAATAAGAGATTCAAGCTTGGCCCGTGTAATTTTAATATTCAGATGCTTGGGTCCGCTTGCGTCGGCTGTAATAAACGGCAGGTTAACGTCCGTTTCCACGGAAGTGGAAAGTTCCATTTTTGCCTTTTCAGCAGCTTCTTTTAACCTCTGCAATGCCATCTTGTCGTTTCTTATATCGATTCCCTGGTCCTTGTTAAACTCGTCTGCAAGATAATCGATGAGACGCAGGTCAAAATCTTCACCACCAAGATGGGTATCACCATTTGTTGCCTTGACTTCAAAAACACCTTCGCCTATTTCGAGTATGGATATATCAAATGTGCCGCCTCCAAGATCGAATACAGCGATCTTTTCCTCCTTTTTTTTGTCCAGGCCATATGCAAGGGACGCAGCGGTCGGTTCGTTTATTATCCTTAAGACATTAAGACCTGCAACCTTTCCTGCATCCTTGGTTGCCTGGCGCTGGCTGTCATTAAAATAGGCAGGCACCGTAATAACGGCATCTGTGACTTTTTCTCCCAGATACTCCTCGGCGGTTTTTTTTATGTTCGCCAGAATAAAAGATGATATTTGAGCAGGACTGTTTTTTTTATCCCTCAAATTAATACGGATATCACCATTGCTTGCCTGCTCAAGTTTATAAGGAAGTATCTTAATATCGCTTTGAACCTCAGGTGATGCATACTTTCGGCCGACAAGTCTTTTTACAGCAAAAACCGTATTTTCCGGATTGGTAATGGCCTGTCGTTTTGCAATTTGCCCCACCAGTCGCTCACCATTTTCAGATACGGCAACGATGGAAGGCGTTGTTCGTCCGCCTTCGGGGTTTGTGATAATTTTCGGTTCGCTCCCCTCCATAATCGCCACACATGAATTTGTGGTGCCGAGGTCAATTCCTATTATTTTACTCATCTGATTTCCTCCCGTCTTTTATATATCATTTTATAATTTTTTATTATCCTGTCTTTTTTGCCTTTGATGCAGCAACTACAACCATGGAAGGTCGAAGCAGCCTGTCGTGAATCATATACCCTTTTTGTAATTCAGTTATAACTGTATTTTCAGGATAATCATCTGTCTTTTCCTGCATCACGGCCTGATGAAAATTAGGGTCAAAGGGCTGCCCCATTGATTCGATGGGTTTTACGTTAAATTTCTCAAAGACTTTCAGTATTTCCTTGAGTGTCAGGTTCACCCCGTCAGCCATACATTTATCATTGCTGCTGTTTCCGTTTGAAGAATTTAAAGCCCTTTCAAGGTTATCGACTACCGTAAGCATCTCCACTATCAGGGACTGATTTGCATACTTTCTTAAATCGTCCATTTCTCGGGCAGAACGCTTTTTGTAGTTTTCTAATTCAGCGGAAACTCTCAAAAAGCGATCATACGTCTCTTTTGCCTCCTGCTTTGCAGTTTCAAGTTCTGCCTGGATTTCTTTTAACTGATCCTGGCAAGCCTCTTTTTTCTCTTCCCCTGAATTGCTTTTTTCGGAAACTCTGTCCTTATCACTGGTCTCTTCAGATTCCGTTTCAATTTTTATCTTTTTTTTAGCGGCCATAAACCGATATATTCTCCTGATATTTTTAAACAATTTTTATATTGTTAAAGCCGAGCCAATGTTGATAAAAAATAATACTATATAAGGCAATGTCAAGGTGGCAATTGAGGAAAGCAAAACTGAAGGATTGGTTGTGCACCCTCCTTCGAATTTTCTTATGAAAAAATGCAAACCATCAATATAACCGGGATCAATCCACGACACAGTCTGCATTACTTATCGCTGCTTCCTTCCGGATCTGACGAAGTTCGTAACCGTCTGTTACGTGGTGGCCGGTCAAATGGACTACAAAATTCCAATATAAACCCTAAAGAGGGAATTCAGCCCCGCATAAAGCGGATTTCGGGAAAAGGGCACCGCTAACTCCCCGCCTAGCACAACCAGCTATGTAACATAAACAATATATTCTATTTTTCAAGAGAAAAAGAGAAATTATACCATTAATAGCTAAAATTATTCTAAAGTTTTTCCGAAAAATGCTGATATTATATTTATAAACAACTTTAAGGATTTATATTGTGGCGGACCATATTGAGGCAAAAAAATCCCGTTTGAAATATTACCAAAAGATTCCTCTTTATTATCAAACAAAGGAAAGAAAGCTTGTATTGTACAAACCGGCTGGAAAAACAATAGAGGAAATACGGCTTGAAAAAGAGCGGGTGCCTGGCAAACTGTATATAAAGCAGGAAGACAAAATCAAGGCTATTCAGGTAATTCAGAAAGTATTCAACAGGCAGCTAAGCGAGGATGTTCGTTCCAATAGCTCGGATAAAGTTAAAGAAACACTTGTAAACATAGTACAGGAAACACTGGCAGAACCAAGAAGCGGGAGCCTTGAAGGTGTTTCAGAAACAGTAAATATTCTCATAAGCGAATATACTAAAGATAGTGATGTAATAAAAAACTTACTGATTGTATCTAAACAGGATTATTCAACTGTTATACATTCAATTAATGTTATGGCTATTGTTCTTGGTTACGCCAATTTTATTGATTGTTCTCTTTATGAAAAAAAAATATTGGGGCTAAGCGCACTTTTGCATGATGTTGGAAAAACAAAAATAGATACAACTCTGCTGACAGCTCCAAGAAAATTAACTGATGAAGAATTTAACGAAATTAAGCAACATTCAATCAGAGGGTATGATATTTTAAGCAAATGCAATTTCGGTTATAAAGAGATTGCGCTCACAGCCCTGCAGCATCATGAAAAACTGGATGGAAGCGGCTATCCTTACGGAATAACCAGTATAGAGAAAACAGCACAAATAGTAGGCTTTATTGATTGCTATGAAGCACTTACAAATGATGACAGACCATACAGAAACGCAATGAGTCCACTAAAAACCCTGAAGTTGATTAAACAGGATGTTGAATCAGACAAGTTCAGCAGAAATCTTTTTGAAACATTTGCCTACAGTCTTTTATAGCATTACTTTTTAAAAATAGTACCTGAATTTTGCACGAGTTGGAGGCTTTCATATTCAAGCCCTTAAAGGCTCGCTTAACGTTTGCAGTGTACCTTCATCTATAACGATAACCAGGCATTCGCTCTCCTCTTTTCCGACATTTTGTCCTCTATGTGGAGTGGATGGGTCAAAATGAATAGCATCACCTGCTTTAAGCCTGATCTTTTCCTTGCCATATACAAGATCCATTGTTCCTTTTAAAACGAAAAGGAATTCTTCTCCAAAATGGTCGAAGAGTTTGATCGGTTCTTTTTCTATTACAGGATATCTGATTATAAAAGGTTCGATCAAATGCCTGGTTTTAAGACTTGAAAGAGAGTAGTAAATAAAACCAATTTTTGTTCCCCTTCTTATCACCTGTTTTCGTTCATTTTTATAAGTTACGGTATATCCTTTGTGACCTGTTTCATCTTCTTCGAAAAATATACCGATAGGGACTTCCAGGCCACGGGCAATTTTGGACAAAGTGGCGATGGGAGGCGAGACCTGGTTGTTTTCTATTCGAGAGAGCAAACCCTTGGAGAGGCCGATTGCATCGCCTAGCTGCGCCAATGTTAACCCCCTGTTTTTCCTGATTTCGTGAATTTTACCAGCTATTTTTTTTTCAAGCATGATCAAACCTCTTTAAACAATTTTTCTTTTATTCAACTTTACTCTTCTATTGTCAAGGACATTTTCATGGGTTTTGCACGCTGTTTTACACGATGGATGTTGTTATAAATTCGACTTTTTACGAATTCATCAACATTTTAGTATTGACTAAAAGTTTATGAATTCGTAAAAAGTCAAATTCAGCAAAACTTAAATCATAACATGGTAAAACAGGAACCAAACTATCTGTGACATTCCGTGTTTTTCCGTGGTAAATTTTTAAAAGACAAAAATGATACAACTAATCAAAGGTTTTAAAGATATTCTTCCAGGCGAAGTTGAAATCCGGCAGCAGATTGAAAAGGTTGCCCGGTCTCTTTTTGAGGATTTCGGTTTTAAAGAGATCCGTATTCCGATCTTAGAGCGCACCGAACTTTTTGCAAGGAGTATTGGCGAAGATACAGATATAGTTGAAAAGGAAATGTATACTTTTCCCGATCGTAAAGGGGAACTGATAACTCTCCGGCCGGAAGCCACTGCTTCCGTTGTGCGATCTTATATTCAACACAAGCTGTATGCAAAAGACCCTGTTCAGAAATTATATACAATCGGCCCGATGTTTCGAAGGGAAAATCCCCAAAAAGGAAGATACAGACAGTTTTACCAGATAAATGCCGAGGTGTTCGGCGTCAGCTCGCCGTTGATTGATGCCCAGCTCATCACGATGCTGGTAACCCTTTGCGACAGGCTCTCGGTAACGGATGTGACACCTATTATCAACTCTCTCGGGTGCAAGGACTGCCGTCCTGGTTTTAAAACGGCACTTTCCGATTTTCTTTCCACCGTGTCGGGAGATCTTTGTTCAAATTGCCGGAAGAGACAACACCGAAATCCCCTGAGAGTTCTTGACTGCAAGGTTCCGTCATGCCGCAAAGTGCTGGCGGATGCGCCTTCTATCCTTGATCATCTTGGAACCTCTTGCGGGCAACAGTTTGAACTCCTGAAAGAGACCCTTGAAAAGCTTAACGTACCCTATGAAGTTGACAAAAATCTTGTCCGGGGACTCGACTATTACACACGGGCTACTTTTGAAATTCAGACCGGTTCATTAGGTGCTCAAAGCGCAGTAGCTGGTGGCGGTCGTTATGATGGTTTAGTGAAAGCCCTTGGCGGGCCGGATATCCCTGCAACCGGTTTTGCTATCGGCTTTGACAGGCTGGCTGAAATTTCCGGCTTAAATCCATCTGATTTTATCAGAAAACCGGATATTTTCATCGCTGCATTAGGGAAAGAAGCTCAAACCATAGCCTTTGAATGGACCTGCAAGCTTGGTCTTCAGAAAGTTCAAACAGAAATGGATATGGAAAACCGAAGCTTGAAAAGCCAGATGAAGCGGGCAGACAGACTTGGCTCGAAATATGTGCTGATAGTAGGAGAAGACGAACTTGAAAAAGGAGAAGTTATTCTCCGAGACATGACAACCAAAGAGCAGGTGCCGGTTCCCCTGGAAAACCTTGTTGCAAATGTTATTAAAAAATTATAGCCGTTCACGGTTTGAAACTTGAAATTGGAAAGTAGAAATTTGGGGAAGATAAAACGAGTTTACGAGTTGGTAATCGTTCACGGTTTAGGGTTCAAAGGTTCAGAGGCTATCCGCCATCACATTAACCCTATGGAATCAATAGGTAATGGAAAAATCGCGAAGCACTTAACCTTGAACTTTGAACCTTGAACCGTAAACGGTTACAAAATAAAAAAGGAGTTAATTAATTGCCGGATACACTTGGAGAAATGAGAAGAACTCACACCTGCTGCGAATTAGGGGCTGATGATGTAGGCAAAGAAGTGGTGCTCATGGGCTGGGTACAGCGCAGGAGGGATCACGGTGGAGTTATATTTATAGATTTGCGGGACAGGGAAGGTATTACACAGATTGTATTTAATCCTGATGCAAATAAAAAGGTTCATGAAAAAGCCCATGTTATTCGAAATGAATATGTGCTGGGAGTGCAGGGAAAGGTTGACAACAGGCCGGAGGGAATGATCAACCCAAAACTTAAAACCGGTGAAATCGAGGTTCTCGTTACTGAGCTTAAAATTCTGAACACTGCCCAAACCCCTCCTTTTTTAATCGCAGATAAGGATGACGTGTCAGAAACGATCCGCCTTAAATACAGGCATCTTGACCTGCGCCGACCTATGCTCCAGGATAATATTATTTTAAGACACAAAGCATCAGCCTCATTGAGAAATTATCTGAACAACTCAGGATTTCTTGAAATTGAAACGCCTGTCTTAACGCGAAGTACTCCTGAAGGAGCCAGGGATTATCTTGTGCCAAGCAGAGTTAATCCGGGACAGTTTTATGCTCTTCCCCAGTCTCCACAGATATTCAAGCAGCTTCTGATGATATCCGGGTTTGACCGTTATTACCAGATCGTTCGGTGCTTCAGAGACGAAGATCTGCGGGCGGACCGCCAGCCGGAGTTTACTCAGGTTGATATGGAAATGTCCTTTGTGGGCGAAGAGGACATCATGGCGGTCTCCGAAGGAATGATGGAAGCCCTTTTTAAGGACGTGCTGGACATAGATCTTAAACCTCCCTTTTTGCGGCTGACTTATGACGAGGCTGTCGGCCGCTATGGTCTGGACAAGCCTGATACCAGATTTGATCTTGAACTAAAAGATATTTCGGACATAGTTAAAGACACCGGATTCAAACTCTTTTCCAGTGTTGTAAAAAAGGGCGGTATCGTCAAAGCCCTTAATGCAAAAGGATGCATCAATTTTTCGCGGAAAGAAATTGATGATCTTACTGAATTCGTTGCTGTTTACAGGGCAAAGGGGCTTGCCTGGATAAAAGTCCGTGAGAATGAATGGCAGTCACCCATTGCAAAATTTTTTACAGATGATGAAAAATCCGCCCTTGCCGGGCGAATTGAAATGGAACCGGGTGATCTTGTGTTTTTTGTGGCTGACCAGCCGAAAATCGCAAACGAAGCCCTGGGGCAACTGAGAAACCTGCTTGGCAAAAAACTCGGCCTGATAGACGAAAGTGTATTCAACTTTGTATGGATAACTGAATTTCCTTTGTTGGAATATGACGAAACCGGGAAAAGATTTCAGGCGCTGCATCATCCCTTTACAGCACCCCTTGAAGAAGACTACGGTCTGCTTACAGACAACCCTCTTAAAGTTAAATCACGTGCCTATGATCTTGTTTTAAACGGTTCTGAAATCGGGGGCGGCAGCATACGTATTCATCAAAAAGATATTCAGGAGAAAGTTTTTGAGACATTAGGGTTAAAGCGCGAAACCTATGAACAAAAATTTGACTTTCTTCTTTCTGCCCTGGAATCCGGCGCTCCCCCCCATGGCGGGATCGCCTTTGGTTTCGACAGGCTGGTTATGCTCCTGTGCGGCCAGTCTTCTATCCGCGATGTTATAGCCTTTCCAAAGACCCAGAAGGCTGCATGCCTTTTAACAAATGCACCTTCAAAAGCCGACAAAGTCCAGTTAGAGGAATTATATTTAAAAGTGAGCAAGCTTGATGGTCTCGTAAAAAGTAGCGCCGATGGCTAAGTAGAAAGTTCCATATACAAGGCGCAGTGGTTTTTCAGGGATGAGGCAATACATGTAGTATGCCGAATTCCTGAAAAAGTGCTGCAACGCAGTATATGGGACTTTCTACGACGCCATCAAACTTAACGAAAATTAAAAAGCATTCCGATCCCTTACCTTATACAACAAAGCCCGGCTTTTCGACCGGGCTTTGTTTTTCAAGACCGTTAAAGTAATGCTCTGAAAACATATAATACCGAGCTGATTACCATTCCTGTTATAAAGGAAATATATGCCAACCTGACAAAACGATATTTTTCTCGTGCCAGATATTGGCCCATAAGATAGATTTCCTTGATTTACATTTTGTAGGCTTCTTCATGATCATTCATGATCTTCTCCATTGCATGCTCAAAATCATAATAATCCATTTGGGCAAAGGAGCCAAAAAATAACAGATTAAAGGATGGATCTTCCGGATCTATCGTTTTACTCGCACCTTTTTTTACCCAGCTTTTTAGGCATGGCCGCATAGGCAGCCAGTAAAACAGTCAAAATGCAAAACCCGATCATGGTCAAAGCAGCCGGCTGTAACCGGGGATCGTCCAGGAAACGGATAGATAGTGGAATCAAAAGAGCCGCTACGGTTAACATCATATTGGCTTTCATGTCGGCCATGGAACTCAACTGGACATGATGGGCACGTGTCTGGCGGATCATATGATCAAGATGCACGGCCGATTGTTTTATTTCCATTAAAATTATACCTCCTTTTCAATCAGTAATTGAAAAGTTGCTGAATTATCTTCCGGAGAATAGTAGACAGAAATATAAACGAAAGGCAATTATATATCAATAGAATAATGTGCATTTGCTTTATGCACACGAAGCAGTTTCAAAATGCTTAATTTTGCTTTTTGTATTTGTAAAAGTATCCACCCGTTCCACAGTCAGGGTATGTGCGCCAAAGTCTTCCTCAACTTTTCCGTGGAGTATGAAAGGACGATCTTTTCCCAGCATGGCACAAAAACGACTGTAAGCTTTTGGGAAAAAGGTGGTCTCAACCAGTCCTGTTTCATCTTCGAAAGTTAAAAATTCCATGGGGTCACCGCGTCTGGTACGCACGACTTTTCCGGTAATCAAGAGACCTGCAATACGGATATGCCTGCCTGCAAAACAAGGCAGATCTTTAGCTTTAATAATCCCCATGTGCTCCAGGTCGCCTTCATATAGTGCCATTGGATGCCTGTCACACAAAAATCCTAGCACTGTAAATTCTTGT
>JAVVLW010005126.1:0-10801 GCA_034401795.1 Chaetoderma sp. LZ-2023a
CATTAGGTTGATGTGGTTTATCTGAAGGCGTGAAATGACTGGCATATGTTTACAATTGATGTCTGCCCCTCCATAGCAACGGACCTTTTTGTAGCTAATCAATGTTAGAGTTGTGACCATCTGTCTTCTTTGCGTAATGCATAGATCGATCCGATCTGTCACTCAGATATATGACGTCATTATGAATCATGTCACTCGTGAACTGATGTCACAGTTATTATGGCATATAACTCTGCTATGAACGTCGGAATGTAGCTCACTGGGTAGTGTCAAGCCGTTCCAGTGTCTGATGTCGACTCGCCGCGCCACAAGTGCATGATGAATGATGACGCTGGTTAGCTTCTTGTCTTGGGGTGACGGATCCTGTACGAGACTGCCCTATGGGTAACAAAGATCGGCTCCTAAGGCCAGTGGAACTCAATCATTCGGGTGGGGCCGAGCGACCATCCTTGTGAACATTAAACACAACGGTCTCTTCCCAAAAGTTTGTGTCACCAGTATGCCTATCCATAGCAATTTCGTGATCTATGGACTTATAAGATTTGATTTTGGTGACCTAATTAAAAATAAGTCTATACAATAATTTTACCTAAACAGACTCTCAGGTATGCTAGATAAAAATAATGAGCATACGAAAAATACAAGACACAGAGACAGCCAGATGAACTTTTAAACATGGGGCTCCCAGAGGTACCATACAGACTCGTAGGTCCGCAGAGGTATCCCCACAAGGGAGGCCCCCATACACGAGACGTAGCTAATTAACTTAATATAAGCTATTATATCTCTAAGCTGAAAGGAAAGAAAATTGTCTTTGTAGTGACAGAAAATTATGTGCCCCACATGCTAGTTTAGGTGAGGAGTATAATCCTCGCATGGACCGTTGTCGTTGAATCCTTGCGAGAGGCAAGTGCCTCGTGCAGGCCTCCATCATGGGAAAATGTCGCCACTGCTTAAAGCGGGAGAAGAGTAGTAGGCAAATAGGGGCCCACTCTAATATTTAACAAAATATTGATGTAAAGAAAAGACCATACCTAGTGGGATTATGACTATAGGCTGCGTGCTGTTTTACGTGAAGACGGAATGAACGATTCCCGAAGGATTCCCACGTCACCGTCTTATGTAATTCTTAGTATCCTGAATTAGTAGTTGCCGCTTTATTTATGTGGGCCTTCTTCTATGCTTAGCCACATTTAGTTTTTAGTGACAAGGATTATTTTAGGCCGCAAATGGTGGGTGTCTACCTAGCTTGTTTGATACGGCTGTCATTGAGAATGGATGCCCTAAGACATCAATACTGAAGACAGCGCTCATACATGTTACTTGGTAAGATCTCCGAACTGGATAAGAATCTGGACATCTTGCTCCGTAACCACATAAATCATCACAAGACACTGGTTACTTTTCACAAAAGCATATTTAGGCAACGGGTCTATCGTTACAGTGGGGGTAAGAGAGACGAATACCCACCATAAATGCCCTCCCCGTGAGGGCGTGGCAGATCTGAATATCATGCCCAGACATTCTTATGGAATTCGGTGGGGATGCGCATCTCGCCCGTCACCTGGTCCTATGGAACTAACCGTTTAACCTGTCATTAGGTTTAAATACAAGTTGCCCAGTTTTGCACTGTGGTGCGGGAGGATTGTTCAGCAAATTAAAGAAAATAATAATTAAGATATGTTTTCGCAGTGCTTTCCTACATTGGCAAAGGTGCTAACTACTAAGTATCCGAAGATACAAGGGAATGTGAGTAACACCACACCTTGGCCATCACTGCTCGGAAACCCCAATAGATTCCCAGGGTCGGATCAGCCCATGCTGCGGATAGGGACATCCAAACAATTAAGAAACCATAAGGCTTAATGGAACATGAAGAGAGACAATAACTTAGAAATATGAGGCTCTTTAGGTATTTTTGGCCAATCTTACACACCCTTGCCGGAGTCCGGGGCTAAATTTTCGATCTACCGGGAAAGAGGCGTACACTATGGCTTTCCTAATGAAGAAATTGTCTCTAATCATATTAAACCTATCCTATCGAGCTGAAAAGAAAAGGTTTTAGTCGGTAGCATGCCAAGGTAAACAGAGTTATAGTATGGACAGCGACCTCAGTAAAAAATTGTTTGTGGCGGGAGAAAGTGCTGCACATATAAATGTTGCTGTGTAGTGTTTCCTACGTGCACTGCAGTCCTATATTTTCTACAAATAAAAAAAACATATGAACTGATGGCCACTGGCCATATACATAAACTAACAAGAACAATCAATACAATATGAAATGATCGGAATAATATATCTTTAGTACAGGTTAAGAAACCTACTACGGTGCAGTTAGCAAAAACAACTTACAGAAAACAAGAATAACTATAAACAAATACAGAAATTATAACTAGCGGTCCTAAGACTGTTACGGTACCTTTTAGTCATCGGGACCATTTATACGGGTACAATATAATTAGCAAAAGTATAATTAATGGAATAATTAAAATGTTAAGTATAGTTACTCGAATAATCGGTAGCCATTCTTAAGTCTGGGCTATTGTGTTACTGAAATTGATACGTCACTCTTAGGTTAACGTGAGTTGATGCATTCTCAGGAAGCTGGAAAGTTCCCGCAGGCTGGTTCCGGCAAACAGGATTCCCACAAGCAGCTCATGATGGTAGCGGATCGAACTCAGGACTGTAATCACAATATAGAATGTCTAACTTGTAGTCAGTAAGAGATACAATAACATTACTGCTGTGACGAAAGTTCCCATACACCGATGGTACGGATGGAAGTTGATCACAAGCGGGGGTTGTGAGATGCAAATGAAGATACGAAACTAAGCTTAATGGTGCGGGGTACGTCAGCCAGCTCTGAATACGTGCCGGGCAAAGTTTACTTGTTGCGGTCGAAAAGTCTAGATGAACCTGCACGACATCAGTGTCGGGACAGTTAAATAACCAGTTTTTGGCGTGAGTCATTCACCAAAGAACACCGCTGCCTCTACGTCTGTAGAATCACATTTTCAGGCTGGAAAGGCCTCCCCGCAAGTTCGTGTTCTGAATTAGCTCTTGATATATTCGTGAACAATGTCTAAAAAGTTCCAAAATTGCTCCCGCAAGACGGGAGTTACAAAATTGTTTTAGTGCGGTTGGTTGAGTTACTGCTAGCTACGGGAGAAAAACCGACAGAAAGTGAAGTAATATGCGTAATGCCTGTCGTGCTGATAGTAGCTGGTACAGGTCCAACCTATTCGGCCCCTGGCCGAGGATGCTCTCGATCTCTGGATCGCGTCTCCTTTTATACTACTAGTGACGTCACAGGCGCAGGCTTCACCCAATCATCGGTCGAGCAACAGCCAATCAGCGCGTAGCTGATAATAACGCAGTCGAATGTTCTAGATCATTCTAGAAGGTCTGCGTCCACGTGGTTATGACGTCACGGCAATATTTTGAAGATAATCAAGGTTTTTCCGTGGATAACTCAACCATTTCTTAACCAATTTTGAAATGGTTTACAAATTTGGAAAGCCCGTTGAATTCTGGGCCAGATTCGGCGGGAACAGGTAATTAAAAGGATTACATGGTACCGTCTCGTTACACTAAAAGCGTCATCCCATCTTGGTCGTAAACTGCGTGCTCTGTGAAAAATAGCATCTAAGCGTGCGCATGCGCACTATGCGTTTTAACGAGCTTCAGGGAACGAATTCAGGGCGGGCGGCGTGTACCCAGCTTGGCTGGTACGGCCAGTAACTGTCCGGTCGATCCGAACTACACCAAGTATACGAATTCTATGTTTTTGATGAATTTATAATTTAATAAACATAGCTTTGATTATTTTAAAACTAATTTGCATAGGAAAAAATGGGCGGAGCATGGATAAAAACAGATGCCTCCATTGCTGCATGTGTTGTTTTAACCGACATAGAGATAGATTGTGCCGATATTCATTTTACATGGCTGTTTCCACTATAACCATCCCATCCGAGGGCTGTTTCAGGCCGATGTGCAAGACATCCACTTACCCATGTGAATTCGAACATATGTTAGCTATGATAATGATGGCGATGGCGACGACGACGACGACGACGACGACGACGACGATGACGTCGATGATGATTTGTTCATCGATGAAATCACTTGCATACTCCATCTGTAGTGGCATGTCTAGTTTTGAGATTGGAGGTGTTGGGATTGTGGAATGTTTCCAAACAAATGTTAGAGCTGCAATAAAATGACAGATGTAGGGAGGTGGAGACAACCCATCGCCTTGTGGTGATCCTATAGATGTGTAAAATTTGGCAGAATGTGTTGAGTTGACACGAAAAATTAATTTTGTGTTTGTCAGTGTCGGATAAAACTCATTAGTAAGAGGTCAATAAACAGAAATCTTTAAAATATGGTGGCTACGACTTAAACCGGGAAAATTAAACTGACTGTGGACAATTTGAAATACAATGGGTTTTATGGCATAGACAAGTAGTCCCTATGCCATGACATGATCGATAACTGTTATGATCCAAATTATACCTCCGTTAATGGAGCTACACCCACAACAGAATAGACAGCAGCTGGATCAGAGCAATCAAATCTCTCAAAGCCATTCATATCCATATTCCAGAACACAACAGGTGCTACATTTATTAGTAAATTTAAGCCAAATGTTAATGTTGTACGGCCACCTTCAAATTATTATTGCAAGCCGCCATCTCATATCAGTCTCACCAAACCCAGACATTCGGACTATACACTGGCTCAATGATAGAATCAGATCTCCCAGATCTAGCACAAGTCATGTGAAGAAACAAGACTTCAACTTAGCGTCTAATCGATAACACAACCTCATCATATTCAATTGCAAAAACTGTTAAATCATCCGAACACTTAATACGTGAGCTTCTGGAACACGATTAAATAATACTTCTTCAGGAACATTAGTTATTCCATTCTCAGATGAGTATGTTAGCAAAAATTGCTACAGATATTGGACCTGTATGAGGGGAGCTGACATAGGACAATACACTACCACCAATCCAAATGCCAAGGGGGTATGGAGAAGGTACAGTCTTGTGAGATAAAAGCATAAATCATCTTGTAAAGCTAACAACCGATGCAAATGAAAGAATCGAATTCATTGAAATTGAAAGTTGATACATTTAAAAAGGTTATCAATCTAAATTATCTCAACGCCATATACACAGCCATAGGTCTCTGCAAGATAATAACATATGCAGCTGGAAACATGTGCAGACCAACCCGCAAGTTAATATCAAAATCTAACGTGAAGGCTTGGTCCCCAGTTATTGTGAAATCCCTGAAAGATATCCGCCATGCGAACAAAGAATGTGCAAGAAAAAGTCAGCCTACCAACTCATATTTCAGTAAGTGATGGGAGCTAAAGAAGTAGTTTCGCAAAAACGATCGTATCCAGCTTGCATTGAAGAAGTCGGATAAAACGAACATATCATAAGCGCTAGACAAATTGATCCTAAGCTGTTCCACAAGTTAGTGAAATCCCAGAGTGGAAATGGTAACACATTCCTGGCAGACCTTCATGTCGGAGCTGAATCCTTCGCTTTGGAGAATGTAATCGACAGTTTCAGTAATCACCACTCCAGCCTGGCGTCTCCTCATGTTGGCCATGCTTTGAGAATGGCATATCACAAATTGGTAGCAGATGAATCAGACATCATAAGATATCAGCGATTATGAAGTAAGCCCAGTATCCGTGGAAGAGTTACACACTGCCATACCATCCATTAACGCAGGGAAAGCATCCGATGTCTTTGGTGAGACAATAGAAATTTGTGTCCATGCCAGTCATCAGTGGCGGTTCTCCTAGAAATCATCAACCTAATCTTTAGAAATGGTAATGGTCAGATTACTGATGTACTGAAAATGGGACTTCTATCACCAGAATTGAAGACAAAGTCTCTCCTCAATATCCAGCTAACTATGGAGGTATCACAGTAGGGCCACAATCACTAACATTTTCGAAACAATCTTGAGAATCAGAATTAGGAACAACATTAATACAATCCAGCAAGTTGTGCCGAGAAGCTTTACTGCAGGTATGTCTCCAATGAATGAGGCATTTATTGTTGAGGCATTCTACCCATTCTGCCTACCTTATTTTGTTAGATGCCAGAGCTGCAGTTACCGTGGTGAACTATAACCATCCCATCCGAGGGCTGTTTCAGGCCGATGTGCAAGACAAACACTTGTCATTGATCGCTAGCTTGTATAGAGGAGCTACCAACGTTGTCAAATGGGGCCCTCCGAAGTCGGCTCCGTTTCCAGTCACCCAAGGAGTAGGTCAGGGTGGCATAGTTAGTACCGATCTTTACAAGCTCTAAGTAAATCCTTTACTCAACGAAAATACTACAGCAAAAGTGGAAACTAGAATTAGTAACGTACAAGTTAACACAAGTGCATGCGCAGATAATGTCTCCATCTTGAGCATGAACGTAGAAGAGGTCCAGATTCTGGTCAATATGGCCTCAAGCTTTGCTGACTCTGAAGGATGCACGCTACAGCATGTGAAGATCGTTTTCACAGGCACCTGTGTTTCTGTACCTCAAAAGCAAAAGGTCTAATACCTTGCGTAATGCTGCAATACGAAATGTTGATGACCGTATCAAGAAGTCCAGACATACAGTTTATAGTCTTTTTCCATGTGGGTTCAACGGGAATAGTGGTCTGAAACCGGTTACAACCATCCATCTGTTTAGAATAAATATAGCACCAATCTTGAGATATGGCCTCCAATTAATCATCCAAAACTCTGCTCTCTTAAAAGATTAGCGGAAAACCAGAAAAAGTCTACTGAAGCAATTACTTTTCTTACCTACGTCTACCCAGAGCAAACCATATACCTATTAACGTGTACACTGCCAGTTGAAGCGCAAATCTGTATTAAAGTATCAGGGTTTGTTTTTCAATATCATCTGTAAACAACCTGAAAGTAGTATAGAGAAACGGCGTGCGTGAAGAAAGAACTTCATTAAACTCTCAACAGTCATAGCTGGTTCAACGGCATTAGAAAAGCATTATACATGTATTCATTTGCAGATATACCTATACTTTCCTATCCAAAAAGCAAAATCGAGGCCATTTGTGTAGAGAGTGGTCTACCAATAATGGACACACACACTTATGAATTTAATTCCATTCCACAAAAAGATTTCTCAATCTGAATGTGTTCATTCCTGGTCAACTCCACCCTATGTTGCAAATAGGAAGCCAATCTTCTTATAGATGCATTTTGTATTCTAGCTAGGTTTTTGGCTGTCAATAAAAAAAATACTGACTTATACGTGCACATTGAGCTATATGTCACCTTTGCACCTCTTGGTACTCATTGTCGCAAAACTTTGTTTTTCTGCTATTGAAGTATCTATCCACTATTGCATTTACACTGTTAATTCTCAACAGTTGGGTGGATCGAGGTATATCAAGGACATATGCGCGTCAGGTGTGAGGTCTGATGACACATTGAATAAATCAGGACTTTGTTTAGCTTATTTGCAACGTCGGTCGGAGTCTGAGATCAAGTGGTTAAGACTTAGCCTGATGACTTGAAGATTGCAGATTCGGGAGAAATGTTGCCTTTCTACACAAACTAATAACTTCATTCTCAATGAGTAACGCGACTACTAGTAACAAATAACGAATATAGATTTATTAAACTTGTAAAACAACTTAGTAACTATAAGAAATAATTGACAAACTGATATGATTAGTGGCAAATTAGCTTCTATAATTGACTGAATTAATACTGCAAATCTAGCAAATATAGCGAATTGGTAGGAAGATAGTTTGTAATAGCGACTGGTCTTAGGAACATCGGATGGTCGAGTGGTAATGATGGTAAGCTACTTTTAATGGATTTGACTACGTCTGCTAACTCTTCTTAGCCTAGATGTTGGTTTGTTATTTTTATGCATTACGTCATTATGACTCAATCAACCGCCATTTCGTCTCTTCAGGAAACTTCCAAAATAACACATTTTGCTTTGCCTTATTCATCAACTGGAAATACCAGGCATAATTTCGAGTTCCAATCTACTTTGGCAAGCTGATGATTAAACTTGTCCTATTCATTGATAATGGAAACGCCTCAAGCTTCACCGAGTTCGTGTACATCAGATTTCGCACGTACATGATGCCTTATTTCTGGAAGAAAACACGAGCTAACATAAAGTGTGATTCATAGTCATATGATTCTATCATGTGATACAATGAGAACAAGATTATTAACCACATAAGTGAGCTCGAGATAAATCTTAGCTCAATGTCTCAAAGCAGTGTCTTAAGGAATGTCTTACAAGGTACTGACGCATTGAATGTTAGCAAGCCTTCCTTAAGATGTGCCTGCATCAAGCACGTCAATACTGTGTAGGCTATTTTACTCACCATTTTTACAAATACAGAGGTGTTCTTAGACAATTCGTCAGTAAAATAACACGCTGCTAAATGAGGTCCAAAGTGCAATGCACTAAATATTACATAAATCCCAAAATGTCGTCTGTTAAGCAGGGTTTCTCATAAGGGTCCTTTTGAGGATATAGACTCGTAAAATGCAACCTGGGACACCCAAAGGTTGTAGCAGTTGGTCCCATGGGACGCCTGAAAATATTGTATGATTGTTAGATGGTAATTAGTTTCATAGGTGTATGCACAAACCTACCCACAAAATCTAGCATTGAACACCATAATGCATAGCTGTGAGCCCATACTTCTCTCTAATTTTAGTACGGATGAGAAAAACCGCATGGGAACCCCAAGTTCAGTTTGGAACCCCCAGATTCCAGGTTTGGACCCGGAGATTTCTATGTGTGGGGTCCATGAGACCTCCAAAATGCAGATGCCAAGAGAAACACTGCTGCTAAATGTAAAAGATTAAAGTTCTCATCTATTCTTAAAAGATGCATGTCCTCGCTAAATTTAGGACTATTTGTTACTTTATGGACACTTCAACTAACTTGGAGTGTAGCCGCCATTTTAGATAGATATTTGCGGGCGGCATTATTTCGGACTCTATTGTCTTCGCTGGTGAGCTATTCTACATATAAAACCATTCTGAGAAAAATTTGACAACGCTGTTGCTGCCTGAGTAAGAAATGATTGTTAATAAAATTGCGTGAAATATCTTCAGCAACGTTGACTACACTGCTGATTATTTTGAGAACAATTTGATTGAAAGTTGTTGCGTCAACGATTTTCAGCCAAATTGTTATCAAATCTTTATCTAGTGACAATTGTATTATCAGCTGATTTTATTGACAACAATTTGACGGAAAGTTGTTGCTGCTATAGACAGCAGCAGTTTTCTGTAAACCAGTTATAAATATATTTGTTGTCACTTGCACCACAGGAAATATACACAACTGGTATTGAACTATGCTATGCACATCTATGAGCTGGCCTTGAAAGCCACCAGAAGAATGACTAGCATTACCGTTGCGAGAATGGTTTTATACGAACAATTGCTCACTGGCGAAGAGAATAGAGTCTCAAATAATGGCGCCAGCAAATATCAATCTAAGATGGCGGCTACGGTTCTACTTAGTTAAAGTGCCCATAAATTAACAATTAGTCTTAAATTTAGCTAGGATATGTATCTTTTAAGAATAGATGAGAACTTTAACGCCTGAATAGATGCTTTATAATCAAGTACGATCTAACGTGTCTGTGATATCAATATAATAAAGTTGTGTGTATATTGATGCCGTGTAGCAACATCATCAGGGAACACATACCTGAACTCGTAACAACATCACCAGGAGACACATACCTGATCTCGTAACAACATCATCAGGAGATACATACCTGATCTGGTAACAACAGCTTACAATCAAGCTGAGTCAGACTAGATGACATAATAATAACTTACCATAGATAGCTGATCTATTACCATGGACGCATAGCAACAGTTACTCGCATCAACAGCAACAACTAGAGATTATCATGGGTTCAATTATAAATTCTGATCTTTCGATATTTATACATGAATTAATTAAATATAACAGTACTAGGCATACAGGATTAAATGTGCTTCATCAATGTCTAAATATCGGCGATATGAGTCATCAGGAATACCCCTATATCGGGTTACCTTATAAGGGTGTGATGACGCTTCTATAACCATGTAACGAATATTCATTTCTGAAATCACTAGGGTCATAAAGGCCAGGTTCGCCATGTCGAAGGTCATCTGGAAATAATAATTGGAACACGACGCCCCTTGAAGGTTGCTAATCTCGATGTCACATCAAGTTCCCATATTTACAACCTGTATACCTAACCCTATCCGTGTTCATCGCATTGCCATGCGTATTCCGAGAACCTACTATCTCAGAGTCACAAAATCGTCCGTGACGTGTTAGTATGTACGCTTCTATCTCGTTGTCTCTTCTATCTAATCAATAATCCTTAGTCTGTTATTTCTCCAAAAGGCTTCGAACAAGATCCCTGAAAAAAGTTGAGGTCAAGGTTTTCTTTCACTCATGGTATTTATTGTGGGCCATCTGGTTGTAGTGTAAATAGGCCTATGGTTATAGAGTATTCACGTGACATTGATTTGATGTACAGCTAAATATTTTAATTTTATCTGACGCAGTCTTTGAGGTTATTAAGGTGGCAGTTAGGCTACGCTCAAACGCGTGCACATCCGTGACGGACTTTTCGACTTCGCGATGCGGTAAGCATTTTGTTTGTGACGTCATCTAACAAGCGAAATATTTTAATTATGACACCAGTTCCCTGGTACCTGATCACTCCACTATCTCTATAATAACACACGTGTCATGCG
>JAVVLW010005127.1:0-11903 GCA_034401795.1 Chaetoderma sp. LZ-2023a
CGCTTTAGCCTGTCACCAATTATGCGCTCGTGGACTAGCTTAATTACGCCATTCAT
Organism: Chaetoderma sp. LZ-2023a; assembly: GCA_034401795.1. Classification (NCBI taxonomy): domain Eukaryota; kingdom Metazoa; phylum Mollusca; class Caudofoveata; order Chaetodermatida; family Chaetodermatidae; genus Chaetoderma; species Chaetoderma sp. LZ-2023a. The sequence goes on from JAVVLW010005127.1 coordinate 57, forward strand.
GACGTTATTGTATATGACGTCATCTAAACGTCAGGTGATTGATTATGACATCATATGGTTGACTGAGAAACTGGAATCCTACATTTACAGCAGAGTGTTGAATATTTTAAAATTACTTTAGCAGCAACAGCTTCCAGTCAAAGCAATTTAAAATAAATTTAACAAGGATTCGGTAAGCTCTCTGGCGTTAACAACGCCTCAAAACCCTCATTTCGATAATTTAACCTTAGTGATCAAGATGCATAAAAATTTAATCTTTCTCAGTTAATATTTATTTGTAGGACAAAAGAAAAACTATTTACACTGGAATTTACAATAAAAAAACATTCTGTTGTCCTTCAAATGGCTATTTCGTCAAATCACGGTAGATGATATCGAGGCCAGCTTTAACATTTGTTGCTTGATTATGGTCCATTTCCATGCTAAGATAAGGCTATTTTCAAAACGTTATTACTGAAATGACTGGCTCGGTTACAGAGTCGGTGATTATAGTGGTAAATTTGCAAAAATATCCTTCTCTTGGAATGGAAATTCCCAGAGCCCACTGCAGAGATAATTTTGACTGGCTTGACCATTATACGGTTAACTTGACACGAGAGGAGTTAGCGATAGGTGAATTTCATAGTCAAAATGGACCTTTACAGTTTTAGCTATGCCCCGCCCATCTTTAGCCAAGCTCCACTCACACAATGCTCGTGTTGTGATCGATGGATCCCTGAACTCCCTGACTATCAATTTTCAGAAAATTATCCACGTAGCTGTTGAATATTTTGAAACTAATTTGACTAGATGCTGCTGCTGCTGTAGATATTCAACAGCATGTTTATTAAAGAGTAAAGCCATACAATTGGTACAACTTGACGGCCTATTCCAGCTTTATGACGGAGTATTTCTGCCAATCATGTGTGTGGATTGTGACATTGGATTGTGACGTCAAGCTAAATGTGATGTAGTTGATTATGACGTCATATGCCATGATTGACCTATAAACTGGATTCCTCAAAGTTTGAGCTTTTTCTCTCAGTAACAGACTATAGGACCACAGCATCCTTATGATCCAATCGAATATTAAAATAATTATGCTGCATATTTTGAGGCTAATTTGATGGAAAGTTGTTGCTAGCTCAACTGGGGTAGTTGCCATGCTGGAGTATTTGGCATGCATGCATGTCTTTAGTACAGTTCGCGGATGCATGTACGATGACGTCACTAACAAGTAATAACAGTAACAGAAATAACAAAAAATATGTCTTAAAGGACCAGCATCCTTTAACCCCGTGCAACACCTCGTGACCTCTTGATGACAGCAGGTCATACTCAATACAGTTTCGTAAAAACGCGATCATTTATGTGAACTCGATATCAGATTCTTGCACCATTAAGCATCGTGATTTAGCAATGAATAACTTCTTATTCCCATAAGCCATATGCGTAGGAACGGGGATGGGGTGAGGCGGGGAGCAAGGGGTCGATAGCTCCCACACCCCATATTTTTCCTCTCCAATAGTGTATCCCTATAGCGGTCTCCCTAGTTTTTTTCCCAACCCATACTTCAGCCCCACCCCTATCTCCAGGTCCAAGTGCATTTCTACACCCCTGTAACCGAGCTTTATGCCAACACAAAAAGCAAATCAAATTATCCACGCCTACAATGGCCGACGTGCGGAGGAAGGTAACTGGGCATTTCGCAGCATGGCTCGCTTAAAGCTTAAGAACGTTGTCTGATAACTTAATTGAGAAATTAACTAGTGAGTGGTTTTTTTTATTTTCATGGCACCCGTGATATGGAGATAAAAGCTTGCCTTTATGTATATAATGCACAATGGGTGAATTAGTTTCATAACGCCCATGGGGTGCGATGTGATTGAGGGCGATGTAGATGTCAGACAGAGTGAGCACAGCATAGCCTATAACTAAATCCGACTTAGTGCATAATATAATCATCAGATTTTCATTAATGCGTCTCAGTGCCTGGAGACACTTTGAATGTATCAACCAGGAAATATTGAGACAGAGTCACATAGCTGAGTGACAGACACAACGAAGGATTCCAGTTGTATCTGTGTCCCGTCCAACTATTGCTAAACTCCACGCACGATCTGCCAGTGTTGGGATCAATCTATCCCTGCACTCTATGAATGGCAATTTCTATAAAGCCATACACGTAAGCTGTTGAATATTTTGAAACTAATTTAACTGGTTGCTGACACGAATCCACCTGATGTGTGCGTCCGCCATTACTTTGCATACGTAATGGACCTATCCATAATCAACGCATAACCAACACATAATCAATACATAATCAACAATGGTTCGACAGTTGTTCAATTGCGGGATGTCAACAGAGCCGGATTAATCTTTGGGGTTCAGGGATAATTAATTGGGAGACCCTTATTGGGTTGGTCAAGAAGGGAATTGCTGCCAGATACTACTACTACTACTACTACTACTACTACTACTACTACTACTACTACTACTACCACTACTACCGCAACTACAACTACTAATGCTACTGCTACTGCCGCTGCGGCTGTCGCTGTCGCCACTACTATTACTACTACTACTACAACTACAACTACTACTACTACTACTACTACTACTACTACTACTACTACTACGACTACTACCACCACCACCACCACCACCACCACCGCTCCTACTACTACTTCCAAATACAATAAATTCGATACGTATGTGTGAAAGCGATGTTGAATATTTTGATACTAATTTTCCTGAGATCTCAGAAACGTAAAGGTAAAACTACCTGGAATATACACCATCAATTCCATTCAATTCGAATAGTTGTGAGACGGGTAGTTGAAAGCTGGTTCGGTGTAAACGGTTTTTTCCACCTGGATGTTGGACCAAACTCGAGGCGAAAGATGCTGCAGAATTGCCACGGATCGAAAATTGAAAAAGGTTAAAAACTGCTACTACTACCAAAGATAATAAATTCGCTACGTATGTATCAACGTGATGTTGAATATTTTGAAACTAATTTTACTGAAAGCTGGTGCTGTCTTTGGCAGGACCAGCTTCCAGTCGCATTGGTTTTAAAGGATTCACCAGCTTACGTATATCCTATCTATAAATATGAGATACTTGGATTACTGGTTCAAATGGGTAAAATGCAATAAATATTTTTGATTTGGGGTCCCATTATGTTCGCGAGCAATGGGTTGCACGCCCGTTAGCCGCTGCCTTAATCCAGCTCTGGATGGGAGCTACATACACACTAATCTCTGACTGCTAGTGACATCTAGTGAGATTGTCAGCTATGTGGTTAGCTGGTTGGTCAGTTAGAGAGAGAAAGTAATGTTAACTTTGTAAAGTTTCATTAGAATACTTCTCTCTTACGAAACGATTGTAGCTCAGTAGGATAGGTTTAGAATAGGTAAGCGACACGTGACTAGAATTTAGAATTGTATGTTTAAACAATAGAATAAGAAAGTTCAGTAAACGAGTCATCGTTAATAGAATACAGCATTGTGTCATCCTCTCCCTCTATCTCTGCTAGGAGGAAGATCCAAATCGGTACGCGGGTTGCGACAGTGGCGAGGTAAGTCCCTATAAGAACCACCCACCGAACCACCAGTCATACACAACTGGTAGCATATTTGTTGGAGGATCATCCAGGTATCCTAAAGCTGTATGGATATATTAAGTGGCATTCAGAAATGGCTCCAGATGCGTCCGTATGTGCGTGTGTCTCTATGCCCGTCCATTTGTGTTGGTGTGTCCATGTGACTATGTTCCTGTACCATACTACCCATATAACGCAGCTTACTGAGCCAATTCTGAGCAGATACTGTGCCGATACTTTCAGTATCGGCCCGATATCGGCCCAACATCGGCCAAGTAAGACGCGTTATCAGGGAAGATGTTTGGACTTAGATCAGACCGAGAAGCGTGACACTAGAATTGTACTTCATGCTATATATGCAGCCTCGGGTAGTGTACACCGAATAGTTAATTACTAACCCGGACACCGACATGTTGGTACATTGATTCAACACAGACCATCTATTGAGACCAAGAGATTTATTTCCTCTCAGCACATCAGGGAAAACTTGTTGACAGACAGATATTTATTCCAGTACATCAGATTTAATACCATCTTACATGGGTTCAGAGAAATGTGTTCCTGGCATGCTATCGTGTCACTATATGTAACACTTTCAGTGCTTTATTCGGCCTTGGAAAGAGGAAAACATTACGCTTCTTGCCGAATAGAGCCTCTCAGCTCTCAGGGCTTCAAATTCTAGGTGCATCACCATATTTGCCAGGACACGCACTTGATGCAGCTGCATGTTTTGTTAGTGTAATATATGGTGACCCTGAATGCCAGTATTTCAATGATTTTCGAGCATTGATGGCCTCGAAAATACATATCTTACCAAAGTAGATGCCTCCTCCAGAGGGCGCATTTAAAATGAATATTTTTCATTCCACGTACGAGTTCTTCATCTGGCGTCATGCGGCATACCCATATTCCAAATCAACAGGATCCCGACCCAAATGACTTTGGTAATGAAGGTGATTCGATTGGTGGACTGTGTTTATGCATTATGAAACAGAGCCCTGCTGAGCCAGAGCTGATCAACGATTTTGTCTGCAGTTGTAAAACATGTAAAGCCGAGTGTCCTTGATATATGAAAGTATAGCCCTGTACTGCTGAATGTGATTGTGGAGCTATCTTCGGGAAGAAACATTTTGTCGAAATCCTATTGCTTCTGATCGTGAGGACAGTGACAGTGAGAGTTGCAATGCTGCTGAAGATGGTGATAATGATTGGCAACTTAAGTTAGTTAGAACGTTGAATACTAAACCTCATCTATTTAAAGCGCATTGAAAGTGTTAAATGCCCAAGAAAAATAGAATGTATGAGCAATTCGCTGCTCCAGTTCATGTATCCATATTATGACGTCATAAGCAACTAAGTGATGTGTAGCCTGGTGCCATACTCATGACGTCATGTATGATTCGACATGGTCCGTCTTTAACGCTTAATAGTCTGGCACGGTGTACGAATTGTATGTCCTTACCATTTAATAAATATTCTACTACCTACGGCAGCAACAGTGCCAGTTAAATTAGTTTCAAAATATTCAACAGCTTACCTGTATAGATTTCAGGAAATTGATAGTTAGGGCAATCGGGGATCGATCGATCTCAACACGGACGAGGTGTGGGTGGAGCTTAGATAGGGATGGTGGAGCATAGCTAAGGCTGGAAAGGTCCAACAGACGGACGTCAAGTCGATTGTACAACTGGACCAGCTTTCTGTCAAATTGTTTTCAAATTATTCAACAGCTTACGTATATCATGACTGTAACAGTGAGATACAGCGACGTACAAGTGTGTAAAATGCAATAGCTGTTTTAAATTTGGGTCTACTTAATTTTTTTTTGTGGTGTGGTGGGGGTGGGGAGACATCCTGGAGATGTTAGCCCTTTCCTTAATCTGACTCTGGGAATTATTGTAAGATTTATGACATATGAATTCCTAGTAATGATATAGATACTGTACATGGAGTTTTGTTTATTGAAATGCGAGGCATGTAAATATCTAATTTGCTGTTGTTTATGACTGAGTGGCATGACTTCTGTACATGCCTCGCAATCAGAGAAACTGAGGCCAGCGCTTAAAAACAAGCGTACATTAGTAACACAGTCATGGGTTATGGGGTTACTCTCCACAGGGATTCAAGAAATAAATACCATAAGGTATCTATCTATCTGCATGATTAACGCAGAAACCATCGTGGATTGCGTAATAAGCGGATGTGTGTGTTATCAACATGTGATTACTAGGTTGATTTATTAATGGTTTGAACATGGGTACATTCCCTGAAAATCCAGGAACGCTTTGTAAAGATGGCATTATCATATAGCTCATCTGGAATCGACACTTCGTCATTTTGATCTAAGCAATTCCGCAAGGTTGGCATGCAAATCTTTGTATCTGACTATCTTCTGGGAATAGATACTCACATAAAATAATACATTGAGAGACTCGCAGAAAAGTGATGTAATAGTCACAATAGAACGGTGCATTTCTACTTATGCCCACCCATTTCCAGCTATGCCCCACCTATTTCTAGCTATGCCCCACACATTTCTACCTATGCCCCACACATTTCTAGCTATGCCCCACACATTTCTAGCTATGCTCCATCGATTTCTAGCTAAACTATGTCTACTTTGAATAGATATTACAACGTTGATGCCCGCATCAGCCCCAGTCAAACTATTTTCCGAATATTCAACAGAATGTGTTATAAAATTGTAAATTCGCACTGAAACATACAATTCAGACGCTTTCTGCCGGAGCTTTCCAACTTTCGTAACATCCCTACTTCATTTGATTGTGACATCAACTAACAATTCAATTTCGTTAATTACAATGTCATAATAATTGAGTGACAATTATACCTTTCTAAATTACTTGCATGGCTCTCTTCATGACCTTAGTGGCAAGTGAAACTTTGTTGAGAGAGTACGAGATTCTGTCAGTCTGCCACATGACTGGGGAAGGTGTCCTCTCAATCGTCGTTCAATCCCTTTTCTATGGTTCTTCACTTCCTCCACCAGATGTAGTTTTGTCTCTATTTTCCCTGTCCATAAATACAATCGCTTTACTTTACTTAGGTTTCATGCAAGCATATGGTTGTCAAGTGAACACTCATGCAAGCAACAGGGATACTCAATGCGATATTCAGGATATCTTAGAGTGGATGGTACTTGAAATATTGTCATAAGCATCGCCGGTTTTTTAATGTCATATTTAACTTACAAATGATCCCAATATGTATGTATTTATGTGTCGCTCATGTTATGTGCATCGACCATCAATCAATAGATCGGATGAGTCTATAATGTGTATCCTATATTGGCACTCCATTTTCCGCCATCTTCGCCATCTCGGCTTTAAAGGAACCTAATATTTGCACACACAACATTGATGAGTCGTGATAAGAGGAAATTTTTCTCCTGATTGTGGCATCGGGGTTGAAACAAGATTTCTGATTTTAACAGCCCCGGTATTGGCTCATCACCAGTCCAGTAACCCGCGTTATCAGTCCTGTGTCATGACGCGTTCTATCATTTCCCTTTCTATTGCTCTTCGCTTCATCAACAAGGTGGAGTTTCGCCTCTCTTTTCTACGTCCATGACTCCTTTCTTTTAATGGACTGGTGTTGTCGACACAATGACCAGCACCCGCCCTATCAGTGCACTTGGGTTTAACAGGTTGCTCTTAAGAAACTCGCCATGGGGAGCTAGGCATATGATTTAGACAATATGTGTGGTTACATTTTTCTCATAGGATGATGCGTTAGAATCAAATGTGTGAAACTTATGTTTTAATATACCAACTACTGTGTGCGTGCGTGCGGAAATTTGATCAAGTAAAGCTGAGAGGTGGGAATTATACGAGATGAAATATTAAACGACATTCGCATCATAGGTTCTCGCGATGGCATTGTATTAATGATGGATACAGATCGATAATATCGACGACACGACATGTACTAATAACCCTGATTCAGCTATTTAAACACTATACCTGTTAATTCCGCTATACATAACTATGCAGTGCTCACGGCTAGATAGCAATTATCAATTAGTCTATCGATTAACTGACCAAGCACATAATAAGCGTGTCAAATTAATACCTCCCTATTATTGCCTTATTTAACGGTTAGAGCCCTAGAGTCCCAGCGTCTAAGTTTCAAAGCAGACATAAAGGTAATTGCAGACCAAGAGCGAATTGACGCGCGATTTTTGACGCGCGGGACTTGAAAAAATAGAACCCATACTTCCCAATGACAGTATGCACACCGGAATCGACAACCGTCAGGCAGTCAACTAGCTTGTGCGGGCGAACGTGTGCAATTGAGCTGAATCTATTTTCTTCGCTTCGCGTATATTAATCGCCCAGTGAAAAAGCATGTACGACAAAGCCTGTATATTGTGACCATAAAATGGATCCAAAATGATGGCCAACAAGGCAATAGTTTTCAGTTAAAATAAGACAGACGTATTGCACATCATGATGGTGGTCCTTTATGCCAAGTGGCAATCAGACCACATATCTTAAATAACCGACGTCCTAGTCAATCCCAAAGAGGTGGTAGCTCTATTGAGAGCTTTAACAGCATGTTATACCACAAACGTGCATTTGAGGTTCAGGCATGCTGATAAATGCATTTGGTTTTTTGACAGACAGACAACATGTCGAAACAAAATCTCATCACCGAGGTACAAAATCGTGAGATTTTATATAATAAATCACTACCGAATTATAAAGATGCGGTTGAAAAAGAAAATGCGTGGCGTTCTATTGCCACAAAACTGCAAGTGGATGGTATGTTTATAATTATCTACATGAATTTTAATATTTATCTATACCAACAGCATTTTAATTTTATTTTATTTTCATGAACGCAAGTCCCTAGGGATGGAAGGGGTTGAGATGCAACCAATTTCCAGCGGGTTAAAAGTGATAGCATGTAAACTGAGTAGTAGTAGTAGTAGTAGTAGTAGTAGTAGTAGTAGTAGTAGTAGTAGTAGTAGTAGTAGTAGTGGTAGTAGTAGTAGTAGTAGTAGTAGTAGTAGTAGTAGTAGTAGTAGTAGTAGTAGTAGTAGTGGTAGTAGTAGTAGTAGTAGTAGTAGTAGTAGTAGTAGTAGTAGTAGTAGTAGTAGTAGTAGTAGTAGTAGTAGTAGTAGTGGTAGTAGTAGTAGTAGTAGTAGTAGTAGTAGTAGTAGTAGTAGTAGTAGTAGTAGTAGTAGTAGTGGTAGTGGTAGTGGTGGTAGTAGTGGCGGTACTGGTGGTAGTGGTGGTTATATGATTAAACGCACTGGCTCAGGATCTCCCAAGGATGGGAGATATTTTTTATTTATTTTATTGTCTGAGATTTGTTATGTTTGTTTCACAGAGGCCTATAAAATATGAATAATATATATCATTCATTATGAAGGTTTTTGAAGAGTTAATTTCGAATTAACCAAGATGTCACGTAGATTGGAGTTTTTCTTAAAGGCTATCACTGGGCGCAAATTGAGAGGTTCTTTCATTTTATCCTGCAATTTATGATATTCATCTTTCAAAATTTCAGAAATTTCAACATTTTTTCGATTGTATGTTAAACTGAATGGAATAATTTCACGTTGATCGGCAAGACCAGGGTCCACGTTTATGCCGCTCGGCCATTTTGTTTTCAGTTGCTTAATCCAAACTGATTCTCGAAGTTTTCTTTGTTTATCAGTTTCTTCGGCCGTAGCAGAAAAGGCAGTTGCTCAATAGGCATAATTTCAAAGTGTCTATCGACAGAATGACCAGGAAGATTGAAATGTTGAGCTACGTTGGTGTCCTCGTCGTGTCTAATATCACAAAGATGTCTAGTTGCTCGCCATCTTAAAGGGCATTTTGTTTCACCGACATACTGCTTTTGGCATAATTTGCAAGATATTAAATAGATAACATTTTTAGAATCGCAATCTAAATTAGACTGAAGTTGGAATTTGCTTTTGTTCTGATAACTGACAAATGTTTTCTGATTAGGTAGATAGAGGTCTAATTTATACCTCTTCTTTCCACATTTCTGAGATTATCCTACGCCTATAATCGGACGATTGTGACGAATTTTGGTAGGCTTTTGATCGGCAGCCTTATCAGTAATAGTTTCCAAATCATGTAAAGTTTCGGACTTTATTTTGCGCAAAATCGTGTTGAATATCCCCTCGGTTTGAGGGCTTTAAATAACGTGGAACACGCAGATTCAAAATTCTTTCCATTACTAGAATTTCGGTGAAATCGGATAATCTGTGATTTGACAATACCTTTAAAAGTATGAGGTGGATGGAAAGATTTCTTATGCAGTAGTTGATGGGAATCGGTGGGCTTAAAGAATACTTTGTAATCAAGAAACCCACTCGTGTTATAATTTACACCTTTGTAGAGAGTAACGTCTAAAAAGTCTACGGACGACTGGTCGATGTTGGCTTTAAGTTTGATGTTAGGATCGTGATTGTTCAAAATAGTGAAAAATTCATCAAACTCTTCCCTCGAATGATTCCAGATCATAAAAATATCATCGAGGTACCGGCGGTAAAATAAGGGCTGCTTAGGACATTTGTTAAGCGCATCTTCTTCCCACTCAGCTACACAGATGTTGGCAAAACTAGGACTAAAACGTTTACCATAGCGCATCCACAGATTTGTTGGTAGATTTCGCCAGCGAATTCGAAATCATTGCCCTTTAAACTCAGCTCCAGGAGAGCTAATATTTCGCTAGTGGGCCTATTGTTATCAGGATATTTATCAAATGCTCTGCGAACAGAAGTCAAACCCCTTTCGATGTCAAGGTTTGTGTGCATAGCATCGATGTCGAGGGTTATCAAGAGTGAGTTTGGAGGAACAGAAATTTTGGAGGCCTCAGATAGGAAATCCTCAGTGTTGTTCAAAAAGCTGAAATGTCTATTCGCAATTGGTTGTAGGTGGTAATCAATAATTTCACTAATTCGATAAGATTCAGAGCCGCAATCAGAGATAATAGGTCGACCCGGTGGTATCATAGGGTCGGACCATGACTCAATAGGTTTATGAATTTTTGGCAAAAGGTAAAACGTACGTGGATTTGAATCTCTTTTAGCAGTAAGGTATTTAAACTGCTTTTTCGTTATGGCCTTGTTGTCTGCCATTTCTTGAAGGATTCCATTAAATTTATCACAATTATTTTGCCAGAGTGGTTCGTCTAATTTGCGGTAGTGTTTCAGATTACCGAGTTGCCGATGCGCTTCACGAATATAATTATCCTTACGCATTATTTAACCATGATGGTTAATTCTGGTCTAATGTCCGGGACTATGCCAGCGTCATTCAAACGGGCTATTGTCAAACCACTACTGAAAAAGAATGGCCTGGACCACGATATCTTGAATAACTATAGACCGGTTTCGAACTTACCTTTCATGTCAAAACTTGTCGAAAAGGCGGTACTTAAAAGACTGTCAGTCCATTTACGAAAATGTGATTTATATGAGCCATTTCAGTCCGCATACCGACAATACCATAGCACCGAAACAGCCCTTCTAAGGGTTGTAAATGATATTCGCAGTGCTGTTGACAAAGGTAATGTTTCCCTGCTGCTATTGTTAGATTTGAGTGCCGCATTCGACACTATTGACCATCAGATACTTTTATCACAATTGCGTCATACATTTGGATTAGATGGCCCAGTATGGAACTGGTTTGAATCGTATCTATCCGAGAGATATCAGTCAGTCTGCGTAAACGGATCATTCTCCGAACCGATCAAGCTCACGTGTGGTGTGCCGCAAGGATCGATTTTGGGTCCAGTATTATTTACGCTATACACACGGCAACTTGGACAGAAAATCGAGAACCACAACATCCAACGCCATTTCTACGCCGATGACACGCAGCTCATCAACAGTTTTATACCATCAGTATCAGCCGCAAGTATGGCAACAGATCAACTAAATGACTGCTGTTCGGACATTAAATCCTGGATGACATTGAATATGTTGAAGCTAAATGATGACAAAACGGAGGCCATGCTAGTTGGTCCGGTGATTAGGCGCGCTAAATCAGACTTGACATGCATCACTGTTGGAACAAGCCAAATAAATCTGTCACCTGTGGTGAAAGATCTAGGGGTAATGCTTGATAATGAACTGACCATGGAAAAGCATGTTAATCATCTCTGCAAAGTGTGCTCGTACCAGCTACGTAATATTGGTTGCATCAGACGGTATATTACGAAGGAGGCTACAATCATGCTTATACTGGCGTTAATATCGTCAAGACTTGATTATTGTAACA
>JAVVLW010005128.1:0-44594 GCA_034401795.1 Chaetoderma sp. LZ-2023a
TATATATATATATATATATATATATATATATATATATATATATATATATATATATATCTAATTGCAGCATTAAGCAGACAGTGTCTAAAAACCAGCATTAAGCAGACAATTTTGTATATCTTTACTTATGGCAGATATATTAATTCAAACAGCAAATTCTAAGTACAAATTGTATTTAGCCTAACGTATGAATCCAGTTAATCAACGAAATCAATAATATAAAATATACACGATTTGGTGTCTACTTAAAATCCATATGCATAAAACCAGCATTAAGCAGACAAATGTATATATGTATAAACCAGCATTAAGCAGACAGTGATAAAAACCAGCATTAAGCAGACAGAAATGTATATAAGTAAATATAAATCATTAAATCCGCATTAGGCAGACAAATGCATATACAAACCATGAAGCCAGTATTAGGTAGACAAACGTATATATGGATCCACCAGCATTAGGCAGACAGTGGTATAAACCTGTATTAAGCAGACAGAAATGTATACAAGTATATATAAAAACCAGGATTAAGCAGACAAATGTTAACAACCAGCATTAAGCAAACAGAAATGTATATAATTATATATAAATGTACACCATGAAACCAGGATTAAGCAGACAAATGTATATAAGTGTATATAAACCATGAAACCAGGATTAAGCAGACAAATGTATATATGTATAAACCAGCATTAAGCAGACAGTGTTAAAAACCAGCATTAAGCAGACAGAAATGTATATAAGTATATATAAACCAAGAAACCAGGATTAAGCAGACAAATGTTAACAACCAGCATTAAGCAAACAGAAATGTATATAATTATATATACATGTACACCATGAAACCAGGATTAAGCAGACAGAAATGTATATAAGTATATATAAACCACGAAACCAGGATTAAGCAGACAAATGTATATATGTATAAACCAACATTAAGCAGACAGTGTTAAAAACCAGCATTAAGCAGACAGTGTTAAAAACCAGCATTAAGCAGACAGAAATGTATATAAGTATATATAAACCACGAAACCAGGATTAAGCAGACAAATGTATATATGTATAAACCAACATTAAGCAGACAGTGTTAAAACAGCATTAAGCAGACAGAAATGTATATAAGTGTATATAAACCATGAGATCAGGATTAAGCAGACAAAGTTATATATGTATAAACGATCATTATGCTACGGTGTTCCATAATTGCCATTGCTACCACGTCTCTTCCCCCCCCCCCCCCCACCAGGACGCGCGATGCGAACACCACGTCGCCTCTAGATAGGCCCGAACTTGATGTACTTTTAGGTTTGAATTCCCGGAACAGTGGAATACTTAGTGTCGGAATTACGTTGTGAATGTATATTCTCGATACCGTGAAAACACGCCGGATTCAAATAAGGGGCAAAAGTAATTATATTCCCAACTCTTATTTATCGACCGATTCCATTAAAATTTTCAAAGTTATCTAGTCTCAATAGGAAATCGTCGGACTATCGTAGAAAACCTATAGTGTTCCATCGAGATTTCGAGGGAAACCCCTCGGAAATACATCTCAAAATTGCGCGAAAAACAAGTTAATATAACATTCTATCATAGCTTCGTATATTTATATTTGACACCGCTATGAAGTATTGTCGCTGCGGTTATCCACATGCTATAGACCACGCCTATGGTCCCTGTTCCGACATGCAATTGGTAAATGGGCCTGCGCTTTGACCAACAGACTCGCCAATATACACTTGGTACATGGATCAGGTCCGTTAGCAACGTATCCGATTGGTTATTGGGGCGGTACACATACACGCGTGTTTAAAAAGCTCATTTGAATTTAGTAATATTTTCATGATTGATTTATGTACTGGTCGAATTGCATTATTCATCAATAGTATGATTGGTTAAAATTAAACGCATTTGCCATTTGACTCCCCCCCCCCCCCTCCCCCAATAAGATTATGAACGGGATATCGATGCTTCTACATCTACTGTGTAAATAAGGAATTGGTTGATTTAATTTCGCAAAAATAAAAATATTCTTATTGGCTAAATGATTTGTATTTATCATCCAGTAAATAGCTAGAAACAAGTGTCCAAATATTGAGATTTAGTACAGTTTGCAAAATATACTATCTGATAATGACTAATCTCACAATAGCATTCAATCAACGTCAGCAACAGATTTTTATGATTTTGTCACAATTGTTGTTAGTGTCTAATTGATTGCTTAGCCGACTGAATGGCTGATTGATTCATTATCCGATCGATCGCTTGATTGATTATCTGATCGATTGCTTGATTGATTGACTGACGGATTCATTCATTCATTCATTCATTCTATCATTGATCAACCTACCTACTCACCTCTTACGACCTATCATATCCGTGTAAGTAGACAGCCATGTACAGTCCTTCATATTTACATGAGTATGTATGTGTGTATTTGCATTCTTACATGAATGTACGTCTGCATGTGCACATATCTTTGCACCTGCACATGCGTATTAGGTTCGGCCGGCCGTGCGTGCGTTAGTACATCCGTGCGTGTGTGTATATGCGAGTTTGCGTGCATTAAATTGTGTATATACGTGTCGTATCTGTGTCCATGCGTGCGCCTGTATGTGTGCGTGTGTGCGTGTGTGTACGCGTGTGTGTGCGTGTGCGTGTATGTGTGCGCGTGTGTGTGCGTGCGTGCGTGCGTGCGTGCGTGTGTGTGTGTGTGTGTGAGCGTGTGTGTATGTACGTGCATGTGTGCGTGCGCGTATGTATGTGCACGCGCGCGTACGCGTGCGCGTGTGTGTGTGTGTGTGGGGGGGGGGGGGGGGGAGTCAATCCATTGTTTTTAAATTAGACAATTCTTCGCTTCTGGGTTTTCACATCTTCGGTTGTCCTTAACAGGCGAGTTATCCGGTTATTTCTGTCTGTACGCACGTGGTAATCCAGTTCTGACATTATCGTCATAACAGCTGATCCAGACGTGTTATACTTTTCTATAGGCCTATGCAGAGACACGTTGTTAACTAACTAGTATTACCCGTTGGGTGTGACGCGTCCGGCGTACACAGCTTCTCCGACAGCAACGATCTATCAAACCCACATTTTCAGTACTGATTTTGTCCGGGTGAGAGTATGTCCGGGAGTCGATGCGCAAATTGATGGACGGGTAGAATGATGGATAGATGGATGGATGGTGAGTGTGTAGAATGATGGATGGATGGGTAGATGAACACACCCACCCATCCCACACCACTCATCCATCCATTCTCACTCAAAAATACCCCATCCATCCACCACTCCATCATTCCACCCACCCTCTCTAAACTACTCTACCACTCTATCCCTCCATCCATCTAAACTTACTTCCATCCATCCATCCATCCATCCATCCATCTATCCACCCATCCATCCACCAACCATATGCGTTCCCACTATAAATGATAGTAATGTACATCGTTGTGCACCTGAGTGAGTCTGAGTGGTCTCTTTTTATGTAATATTTACTGTATAATAGTAGAGACTCATACTCCAAGAAGCATACTATTATGTAGTATTAGTATATATATATATATTACATAATAGTAGTGGTCTCAAACACGAGACACATACGTCAGATCAAGTTCTACCCAGTGCTTTTCTTCTGCGTCCACATCCGCCATTTTTAATAAGTTGAGTTATTAAGGCATACGCACGAGTTACGAATATAAAATATTTTTCTTTTCGTAAAATAATTGTGTGTTGTGTGAGCGTTATTCTTTAGATTACAATACAAAAATTATAGTTGATTTTAATTATTATGTTACAGTAATTTCAGATAAACTTAATGATATGAATGACTGTAATCCGTTTATTTTTTAGGAAAACACTTTTGGAGCAGAAGACATGCCTCCAACAAAGTACACGTGACCTCATTATCCCCGGCTGTAGACAGTGAGCAGAAATCAAATATCCTTTCAAGAGGCATAGTGTCTGTTTGACTGATTCCACGAGATTTGCTTGCCAATCTTTTTCGCGACTGCGAATAGTATAAGTATGTTTGTCGGTCTGTCTGTCGGAATTTAGGACAAATCTGACAACGCTGCCTTCGCACTTGTTTTAATGCCATCTTTAGGTCAGAAAATGGATGGGAATTTTAATTTTTCCAGTTGGGAATTTTACGGCGTCATTCGTGGTCATTTGTATAAACTACATGCATAAAACATATCAATTAAAACCTTATGATGTCTACGTTACAAATAACACATGTTTGGTGTATGCCCAGAAAACGTGTATAGATTCAATATACAGACAATTTTCATGCTAAACCCCTAATATTATAGTCTAGCTTTCATATATGATATACACGTATGCCTATTCTTCGACATAGTGCTGAGAGATGACCTTGAATGACCCAATAAAATGTCGAAATGAAAAAAAGTAAAATGGCCACCTCAGACCCGTTTATTGAGACTCTAAAGGTGACATTTAAAAAGAAAATAATTTGGCAAACAAATCTCATAGGAGACTATTTTGTGACATAGCCAACCAGACTGTATTCGTTTCTGGTGTAGCTTAACCATTTACATCCATTTAAAGGGAGAATTTATAAAATATTGTGACCATGTTGTTTACGAAGCTTCCATTACTTTTGACACCTCTTTCGTATATTCTGAAAGCTTTATCGTATAATTTATTTACGGGTAAACCTGTCTATAAAGGCTACCCTGGGTACCAGGAAAAGGTGGCCTTTATAGACGTGTGGACTATAGATAGAGGGTAAACTGTAATGCTACAATTTATATAGTTTGCTTGTATATCTACAAAATAGGTTCATGAATCTTTATCATATTGTCCTTTATAATGTCCCGGGGATAGTACTTTCGCGCTGGGTACACACAGTTAGCAACATGTGCTCTTCTTTATACAAAAGCCGGAATTACATTGAGGTATGTATTTCGGACGTCTGTGTTGTCAAAACTAACATTTTGCGATTGAAAAACAAATCGCTTAAATGCCTACTATTGCAGTGATAAACTCTGTTCATGGTTATGTATCCAGTTAAAACACATTACAAGGATAACGAGGTCAAAGGTTAATGCTGTTATTAGCAGTAATATACATTTCTGTGTGTCTGAGAATGTTCCCGGCCGAATTCGGCAAAAAATGGGAAACGGGTGACTAAGGCTGGCGGAACATGGGGCGGGGCATCACCCAAATAATGGGGGGGGGGGGTGTATCGTATGAGAAATCTGTAATTGTGCATGATATGTGCTTTTGGTAGGCATTAGCTAGACCTAAGGTAGTCCTTAAATATGCATTGGTAGGCACTATTTATGCCTTGGCATGCCGTAGGTAGGTCATAACTAGACCGTAGCCATGTCTTGGTAGACCTAAGGTATGCCTCGGTAGACCGTAACCATACCTATGGTGAGCTGCACCTAGACCTTGGTAGGACATATGCAGGCAGGTGCTAGGGTTTAACAGCCCGTTGATAGGCATTGGGTAGGCCGTAGTTAGGGCTATGCTAGACCTTGGTAGGCCTTAGTGAGGACTGTCATACGCCTTGGATATGTCTTGGTAGGCCTTAACTTAGCCTTGTGTTGGCTAAAGTAGGCCTTGCTATGCCTTAAGCAGGCCTATGTTATGCCTAAGATAGGCCTAAACAATACCTTGGTAGGCCTTAGCTAGACAGTAGTAGGCCTTAGCTATGCCCTAGCAGGCGTTAGCTAGGACTAAGGTAGGCATTAGCTAGACAGCAGTAGGCATTAGCTATGCCTTGGTAGGTATTAGCTGGGTCTAAGGTAGGCCGTAGCTAGGTATTGGTAGGCCTTGTTTGCATTAGCTAGGCTTTGAGTAGACCTTAGGTAGGCCATAGCTAGGCCAAAGCTAGGCGTTGGTAGGCGGTAGATAGGCCTTAGCTACGCATAAGGTAGGCCCTAGCTAGGAAACTTTAGGCATTAGATAGGCATTAATTAGGCTTTGGTAGAACTTAAGAATGCCTAGGGTAAGCCTTAGCCATGCCTTGTAGGCTTTATATAGGGCTTGGTAGGCCTTAGGTAGGCCTAAGGTAAGCATTATCTAGGCCTTATATATGCCTAGCTAGGCCTTTGTGGGTCTTAATTATGCCTTAGCTAGGCCTAAGGTCGGCTTTTGTAGGCTTTAGCTAGGCTTTAGCGAGTCTAAGTTATGCCTTAGCTGGACATTGGTAGGGCTTAGCTATGCCTTAGTAGGCCTTAGCCAGGCTAAGGTATGCATTAGATAGCCCTTGGTAGGTTTTAGGTACGCCTGAGCTAGGCCTTGGTAGGCCTTAGGTAGGCCTAAGGCAGACCTTAGCTAGACATTGGGCGGCCGTAGCTAGGCCTAAGGTAGACCATATCCTGACCTTGCCAGACCCTATACAGACCTATGGTAGGCCTATGGTAGGCATTAACTAGCCATTCGCTATGCATTAGTAGGCCTTATCTATGACTTGGGTAGGCCATAACTAGACCTTAGCCATGCCTTATGAGGCGTTAGCTATACCTTGCTCGGCCTTAGCTAGGCCTAAGGTATGGCTTAGCTAGACCTTGGTGTGTTTTGAATAGGGATTAGTTAGGTTTAAGGTAGACCTTAGCTAGGCATTGTTAGGCCGTAGGTATACATTAGCTTGGCAGTAGTATGCCTTAGGTAGGCCTTAGGTAGGGCTTAGCCAGGCATAAAGTAGGCCCTAGCTAAGATTTGGTATGCCTTACATAGTCATTAATTACGCCTTGGTAGAACTTAAGTAGGCATAGGGTAGGTCGTAGCCATACATTGGTAGGCCTTCGCTAGGCCTTGGTAGGCCGTAGTTAGGCCTAAGGTAATCATTAGCTAGGCCTTAGACCGTATGCCTTAGCGTTCCCTTGCTAGGCCTTAATTATGTCTTAGCTAGGCCTAATGTAGGCTTTGGTAGGCCTTAGCTAGATATTAGCTAGGCCTATGGTACACTTTAGCCAGCCATTGGTAGGACATAGCCTGTCTTGCCAGGCCTTATGCAGACCTATGGCAGGCCAATGGTAAGAATTATCTAGGCCTAAGGTAGCCCTTAGCTATCCGTTGGTAGGCCTTATCTGTGCCTTGGCAGGCATTAGGTAGGCCATAACTAGACCTTAGCCACGCCCTAGTAGGCATTGGTAGACTATGATGAGCCACATCTAGGCCTTGGTAGGCCGTATGTAGGCAGGTGTTAGGCGCCGGTAGCCCTTAGCTATGCCTTGGTAGGCCTTATCTAGGCATTAGGTCGGCCATAACTAGACCGTAGCCATGCCCTGGACGGCCTTGCTAGACTTTACCCATACCTATGGTGAGCCGTAGCTAGGTCTTGGTAGGCCGTATGTAGGCAGGTACTAGGCCTTAGCTTGGCCTAAGGTTGGCCGTATCTAGGCCTTATGTATGCCTTGGCTATGCCTTAATTATTTCTTAGCTAGGCTTAAGGTACGCTTTGGTAGGCCATAGTTAGGCCTAAGGTAGAACTTAGCTAGACATTGGTAGGCGTTTAGGTAGGTCTGAGGTAGGTCATAGCCTGCCTTGCTAGGCCTTATGTAGACCTATGGTAGGCCTATGGTAGACATTATCTAGGCCTAAGGTAGCCCTTAGCTATCCCTTGGTAGGCCTTATCTATGCCTTGGAAGGCATTAGGTCGGCCATAACTGGACCTTAGCCATGCCTTGGTAGGCCTTGCTATGGTGAGCCGCAGCTAGGTCTTGGTAGGCCGTATGTACGCAGGTGCTAGGCCTTGGTAGCCCGTTGTTAGGCCTATGTTAGGCGTTGTGTCGACCGTATTTATGCCTATGCTTGGCAATGGTATGCCTTAGTCTGGATTATTGTACACCTTGGCTATGCCTTGGTAGGCCTTAGCTAAGCCGTGTGTTGGCCTATGGTATGCTTGAGCTATGCATCAAGTAGGTATTAGCTCGACCGTGGTAGGCCTTAGGCAGGCCAATTGTAGGCATAATGCCGTAGCTATGACCTGATAGGCCTTAGCTAGGCCTTGGTATATATTAGGTAGGCCCTAGCTAGGCCTAAGGTAGGCGTTATGTAGGCCTAAAGTAGGCTTTGGTAGGCCTTAGCTAGGCCTAAGGTATGCCTTAGCTATACATTGGGAGGGCTTATCTAGGCCTTTGTAGACATTAGCGAGGCTAAGGTATGCCTCAGATAGTCCTTGAGGTTAGGCAGACCTTAGCTATGCCTACGGAAGGCCTTAGCTAGGCCATGGTAGGCCCTAGCTAGGCCTTGTAGGCCTTAATTATGCCGTAGCTAGGCCTAAGATAGGCTTTGGTAGGCCTTAGCTATACCTACGCCTCGCTAGGCGTTATGTAGGACTTAGGTACGCCTAAAGTAGGCCATAACTAGGAATTTCTAGGCAGTAGGTAGGCATTAGTTAGGCCTTGGTATGACTTAGGTAGGCCTAGGGTAGTCCTTAGCCATGTATTGGTCGTCCTTAGCTAGGCCTTGGTAGGCCTTAGCTTGGCCTAAGTTAGGCCTTATCTAGGCCTTATGTATGCCTTCGCTATGCCTTAATTATGTCTTACCTAGGCCTAAGGTACACTTTGGTAGGCCATAGCTAGGCCTAAGGTATGCCTTAGCTAGACATTGATTGGTCTTAGCTAGGTCTGAGGTATGCCATAGCCTGGCCTTGCCAGGCCTTATGCAGACCTATGGTAGGCATTATCTAGGCCCAATGTAGCCCTTAGCTATGCATTGGGTGGCCTTATTTATGACTTGTCAGACCTTGGGTAGGCCATAACTAGACCTTAGCCATGCCTTGGTAGGCCTAACGTATGCCTTCGGAGAACTTAGCCTTACCTATGGTGAGCCGCAGCTAGGCCTTGATAGGCCTTATATAGGCAGGTGCTAAGTCTTGGTATCCCGTTGGTAGGCCTATGTTAGGCCTTGGGTCGGCCGTAGTTAGGCCTATGCGTGGCCTTGGCAACCCTTAGTCTGGATTATTGTACGCCGTGGCTATGACTTGTAGGCCATAGCTAAGCCTTGTGTTGCCCTAAGTCGGCCTTAGATAGGTCTTAGGTAAGTCTTTGGTAGACCTCAGGTACGCCTTAGCTATACACTGTTAGACCGTAGCTATGTCCTGGTAGGCCTCAGCTAGGCCTAAAGTATGACTTAGCTATATATATATATATATATATATATAGCTAGACCTAATGTAGGCCTTGGCTAAACAGTAGTAGGCATTAGCTATGTCTTGGTAGGCCTTGGCTAGGACTAAGGTAGGCCTTAGATAGGCATTGCTAGGCCTTAGGTATGCATTAGCTAGACATTCGTAGGCTTGGGTAGGCCTTAGCTAGGCCTAAGGTATGCCTTAGCTATACATTGGGAGGGCTTATCTAGGCCTTTGTAGACATTAGCGAGGCTAAGGTATGCCTCAGATAGTCCTTGAGGTTAGGCAGACCTTAGCTAGGCCTACGGAAGGCCTTAGCTAGGCCATGGTAGGCCCTAGCTAGGCCTTGTAGGCCTTAATTATGCCGTAGCTAGGCCTAAGATAGGCTTTGGTAGGCCTTAGCTATACCTACGCCTCGCTAGGCGTTATGTAGGACTTAGGTACGCCTAAAGTAGGCCATAACTAGGAATTGCTAGGCAGTAGGTAGGCATTAGTTAGGCCTTGGTATAACTTAGGTAGGCCTAGGGTAGTCCTTAGCCATGTATTGGTCGTCCTTAGCTAGGCCTTGGTAGGCCTTAGCTTGGCCTAAGTTAGGCCTTATCTAGGCCTTATGTATGCCTTCGCTATGCCTTAATTATGTCTTACCTAGGCCTAAGGTACACTTTGGTAGGCCATAGCTAGGCCTAAGGTATGCCTTAGCTAGACATTGATTGGTCTTAGCTAGGTCTGAGGTATGCCATAGCCTGGCCTTGCCAGGCCTTATGCAGACCTATGGTAGGCATTATCTAGGCCCAATGTAGCCCTTAGCTATGCATTGGGTGGCCTTATTTATGACTTGTCAGACCTTGGGTAGGCCATAACTAGACCTTAGCCATGCCTTGGTAGGCCTAACGTATGCCTTCGGAGAACTTAGCCTTACCTATGGTGAGCCGCAGCTAGGCCTTGATAGGCCTTATATAGGCAGGTGCTAAGTCTTGGTATCCCGTTGGTAGGCCTATGTTAGGCCTTGGGTCGGCCGTAGTTAGGCCTATGCGTGGCCTTGGCAACCCTTAGTCTGGATTATTGTACGCCGTGGCTATGACTTGTAGGCCATAGCTAAGCCTTGTGTTGCCCTAAGTCGGCCTTAGATAGGTCTTAGGTAAGTCTTTGGTAGACCTCAGGTACGCCTTAGCTATACACTGTTAGACCGTAGCTATGTCCTGGTAGGCCTCAGCTAGGCCTAAAGTATGACTTAGCTATATATATATATATATATATATATATATATATAGCTAGACCTAATGTAGGCCTTGGCTAAACAGTAGTAGGCATTAGCTATGCCTTGGTAGGCCTTGGCTAGGACTAAGGTAGGCCTTAGATAGGCATTGCTAGGCCTTAGGTATGCATTAGCTAGACATTCGTAGGCTTGGGTAGGCCTTAGCTAGGCCTAAGGTAGGCATTGGTAGGCGTTATGTAGGCCTTAGCTACGCC
This sequence comes from Chaetoderma sp. LZ-2023a, assembly GCA_034401795.1. Classification (NCBI taxonomy): domain Eukaryota; kingdom Metazoa; phylum Mollusca; class Caudofoveata; order Chaetodermatida; family Chaetodermatidae; genus Chaetoderma; species Chaetoderma sp. LZ-2023a. The sequence goes on from JAVVLW010005128.1 coordinate 10,574, forward strand.
TAAGGTAGGCCCTTGCTAGGAATTGGTAGACCTTATTTAGGCATCAATTGAACCTTGGTAGGAATTAAGTAGGAATAGGGTGGGCCTTAGCCATGCATTGGGAGGCCTTCGCTAGGCCTTGGTAGGCCGTAGTTAGGCATAAGGCAAGCATTAGCTAAGCCTTATGTATGCATTAGCCCTGACTTGGTAGGCCTTAACTATGTCTTAGCTAGGCCAAATGTAGGCCTTAGTAGGCCTAAGGTAGAACTTAGCTAGACATTGGTAGGCCTTAGTTAGGCCTAAGATTGACGATAAACTGGCCTTGCTAGGCATTATACAGACCTATGGTAGACCTATGGTATGCATTATCTAGGCCTAATTTAGCCCTTAGCTATGCCTTGGTAGGCCTTATCTATGCCTTGGCAAACATTAGGTGCTAAGCCTTAGTAGGCCTTGGGTCGGCCGTAGTTAGGCCTATGCTTGGCCTCGGTAGGCCTTAATCTGGATTATGGTACGTCTTGGCTATGCCTTAGTAGGCCTTAGCTAAGCCTTGTGTTGGCCTATGGTATGCCTTCTCTAGACCTGATGTCGGCCTTTGATAGGCCTATGGTAGGCCTTAGCTATACATTGTTAGACCTTAACTATGCCCTGATAGCCCTTAGATAGGCCTAAGTTATGTTATGCCTTGATATGTTTTAAGTGGGCCTTAGCTAGGCCTTGGTAGGCCTTAATTATCTCTTAGCTAGGCCTAATATAGGCTTTTGTAGGCCATAGCTAGGCCTAAGGTAGAACTTAGCTAGGCATTGGTAGCCTTTAGCTGGGCCTCAGGTAGGTCATAGCCTGGCTTTGCTAGGCCTTATCGAGACCCATGTTAGGCATGTGGTAGGCATTATCCAGGCCTAAGGTAGCCCTTAGCTGTGCTTTGGTAGGCCTTATCTATGCCTTGGCAAGCATTATTTCGGCCATATCTAGGCCTTAGCCCTGCCTTGATAGGCCGTTCTAGACTTTAGCCATACATATGGTGAGCCGTAGCTAGGCTTTCGTAGGCCATATGTAGGCAGGTGCTAAGCATTGGTACCCCGTTGTTAGCCCTATGTTAGGCATTGTGTCGACCATATTTATGCATATGCTTGGCATTGGTAGGCCTTAGTCTGGATTATGGTACACCTTGGTACCGTGGTAGACCTTAGCTAAGCCTTGTGTTGGCCTATGGTATGCCTTAGCTAGGCCTTTGGTAGACCTTAGCTATACCTTTGCTAGACCTTAGCTATCCCCTGGTAGACCTTAGCTATGCCTTATATGTTTTAGTTGGGCCTTAGCCAGGCCTGAGGTAGGCCTTAACTAGGACTTTGTAGGCCTTAGCTATGCATTCGCAGGCCTTAGCTAAGCCTACGTTCGGCCTTGTCTAAACAGTAGCTAGGCCTAAGGTAGGCTTTGGTAGCCATAGATAGGCCTAATGTATGCCTTAGCTAGACATTGCTAAGGCTTAGCTTTGTCTTACTATGCCTTAGCCAGTCCAAGGTATGCCTTAGATAGGCCTTGGTAGGTTTTAGGTAGGCCCTGGCCTAACAAGACCAACCAAGCATATGCCCAACTATGGCCAATCCAAGGCCTAACATAGGCCTACCAACGGGCTACCAATGCTTAGCAACTGCCTACATAAGGCCTAGTTGTGGCACACCATAGGTATGTCTAAGGTCCACCAAGGCATACCTTAGGCCTGCCAAAGCATGTCTAAGGTCTAGTTCTGGCCTACCCAAGGCCTGCCAAGTCATAGATAACGCCTACCAATGCATAGCTGAAAACGCAGCACCCTGCATAGAGGGTTCAGTAGTGCCAGAAGTTCTTGCATGCATGTGGCACACCATAACTGAGGGCAATTGCAATTTGGTGCGATCACACAGTTGCATTGCTAATCATGGCGAACTGCTGGGAATTTTACTCTTTGAACAGAGCTTACTTGCTTACTTGGTTGTCTAGCCATCTTGGCCTAAGGGTACAGCTCTTAGTGTATTTTTTAATATTTCCAGGGTGGGTGCAGTAACATCTTCTGGTTGCTTGTTCAAATTCCCCACTACTCTGGATGGAGAGAAGTGTTTGCCCAGTTCTGTGTTAATCTGAATTTGTAAATCTTAAAGGAGCGTCGCAGAGGTCTCTGAGGTTGTTCCAATAGAGATGACGTATCCGTATTACGATGCCTGTTGAGGTATTTGTGAGGTCTATCCATCTAGTGTAGTAGATGATGTCTACTTTATATAGTTTAAAATATTGATTCTTACTTTCTCTAAAAGCTTACCATCTTTACAGGTACATACTCAGGCAAATTGTTGCTGACATTTCTGCACGCTGCGGCATGGGGAACATAGCTTTCCAGTCCTTCTGGAAGCTATGGATTCGTAGATCAAAGATGCCCTTGATAAAGAGGCTACGTTTATACAATGCAACCTGCGTATCCTTGATGTTGTATAACTGCAACAGCTGGCCAGCTCTAGACACACTCGATGCCTGCCACTGCAAACATCTACACACCATCACTGGACACCGATGGCCAGACAGCATAATTTCCAACGATGCACTATACAAGATGTGTAATACGTTCCCGCTGTCTGTGAAAGTCGCCCAGCAACGATGGTCCATGTTTGGCCATGTGCTAAGGATGCCAGAAGAGATGCGAGCACAGAGCCTTGGAATTCGCCCTACTCGGAGCTAGCAAATACAAAGCCAGAAGAGGACGTCATTGCATAAATCTGCTAAGCGTGCTACGAGGTGACTTCAAGAAAGCAGGACTCGGTACACTCATGTCAAGAATGGGCCTGAGGAAGCTAAGGATATCGGCCGAGGACAAGACACAGTGGGTAAAAGCGAAGAAGGACTGATTGCAGCTGCAAGATGTTTCTACTACTACAGCCGCAGAATACAGTAATCATACACACAGTCAGGCGAATACACTATCTCAGATTGGTCTCTAAGCTATATAACTCGGTTCACCATTTAAATACAAGACCATCTGAGCATTTAACAACCAGTGAAACGATGTATTATCACCGTTCCAGCGATCGTCAAATACTGCATTTCAGCTTTGTCAATCGATGATTTAGCCATTCTGTATCTATATCGTAACTCCAGCCTCGATGGGCTAACCTCTACTCCAGCAGGGTAAGTAGTGACGAATAAAGTCTGTACTTCAATGTCTATTTTAAATATATACGAATATTAAGCTGTTGACTGTGGGTGCTTCTGTTTCATGACGTATGACTGTGTAGATATCAGCTAGATATGGCGCTCTTGTGTCCATTAACAGTGGACATGTTACTAGGAAATGAGTTCTGTCTTCCTTTGACAGCTTGCATAACTGGCATATGTCTGATACTGCATGATGGTTGTAGCAGCTACGATTAGTTTGAAGGATGTATGTATCAATAGTCTTGCCTTGATTGTTGCTCTTTTGACATCTCTGGTTGTATTCTCCGCGGAGTTCCACCAGTGGTGTACTTGGTTTACTGTACACACTTTGACATTAAGGTATTTGAGAGTAGGTTTGGCAATAGCATCCTTTTGCCAGGCTGCGTGTATATTTTCATTGATATGCGAGTAAATAGTTGCCTTCCAGTGATCTTTATCAGGCATACAGTGGATCAGCTGGTACATGCTAGGAAGGTAGTATTTGGCTAGCAAGTGTTGACATTGTATGAACCAGCTATTACTTGTGGTGCACTTTGCAGCTAATTGTCTCGCAGCTGTCTGATATTCTAGACTCTATCTCGGAGTATAAATTAATCACGCTTATGTAAATAACACACTATATAATTGCAAGTTTATAGTAATCTGTCATTACAGGCCAGCATGCCTTCTCACAGGAAATAGAATGTGATTGATTGATTGATTGATTGATTGAGTGATTGATTGATGACCATTTTGCTCGTCTTACCGAAAGACGGAAACGGAAGAGGGAAATCCAACGTATCCATTGTATCTCCGCATTTACTTTCGCTTTCGGTTTAGCTTTTGTTAACGACTGATAGCCTGCTGCAAAATTATGTAATCGACTGTATTTAACAGTCACAACTGGAAAATCCTCAAAAACATTTCAATAATTTTCTATTCCTAGAAATAACAATTGATTCGTGAATTGGTCCACATACTTATCGCACAGGTAATCTGATGTCATGGAAACTGATAACTCTTGACATATTGAAATTCTGCACACGCAATTCCTACTTTAAACCACAGCCATTTGAAGTTTACTCTCTTTTTCATAGTATTAGCATATTTCATATTACTACTATATATATAATATAGTAGCAATATGAAATATGCTAATAATATGAAATAGGAGGGTAAACTTCAAATGCATGTGTTTAAACAAACGTTTAGCGATTTCTTTTGTTCCTGGGATTTAAGAAAATAATGAAGACAACTAAAAAGAGGCTGTCAGAATAGATTTAACTTTGTTAGCGTTGTAGCATTGAGGGCAGCAGCTGTCGTGATATGTGTATTAATAAGAACTGTGTAAATCAAGAGGCAATCCTCCAGCAGCGAAGCGTCTGAAGACACTTATCCAGAGACTAATTGATCTATGCGTACGTGTGCCAGATACATGTAGATGTTTCAGATTGATAGCTCAAACAAATAAAAACTAGATTGAGCGGTTCACAGTTTTGAACTTTAATTCACACCCCACCACCCCCACAACACGCCCGGGTGGGGGAGGGGTGGGGTGGGGTGTGGAGCCAAATGTAAATGTCCTTTTGCACTCCACAATCATATGGGTAACTCATATATCAAATTTGGTTGAATTTCGTCCAACAGTGTCAGAGGAGTTGCATTACAACCATTTTCATAAGCTTTTGACCCCCATTACCACCACTTGTGGATGGGGCCAAATCTAAATGTGCTCACTCACTCCACATTGATATGGGTAACTCACATACTAAATCTGGTTGAATTCCGTTCAATGGTTTCGGAAGAGTTGCATTACAATCAATTTTGCGACGTTTTGACCCACACACCCACCCACCCCTGGGACAGGGCTAAATACAAATGGGCTCATGTACTCCAGATTGATATGGGTATTTGCACATACCAAATTTGGTTGAATTCTGTCGCACAGTTTCGGATGAGATGCATTACAATGAATTTCTGCAGGTTAAAATTTGACCTTTGACTCGGCCCCTGCGGTAAGTTACATATCAAATTTGGTTGAGTTCCGTGTAACCGTTTCAGAGGTGTTGCGTTACAAGTGATTTGACCTTTGGACACCTGCCCTGCCACCAGGGTAGGGCGAGGTGGGGTGGGCAAGTAGCCAAACCTAAATATCGTCTTGCAAAGCGGAATCATATGGGTAACCCACATAACAAATTTGGTTGAATTCCAACCAACATTTTGCGAGAAGATAGCATGACGGACGCATGGACAGAAGAATAGAGGTGATTACAATATCCCAACGTTTTTTTAAAACGTGGGGATAATAACTACGTCATCCTCCGAAGCATTTATTTTGAAATTACAATGCAAAATATTCCCAGTGCCTGCATCGCCCACCTGGAACATAGATGCATTTGAACTAGAAAGGCCCTCACCTATAAGTAGAACTCGGTTTTGGCCAGATTTGCTACAAGAACAAGGTGTCCTGCCAAATTTGGTTAGAATCGGTTCAGCGGTGCTAAAGGAAACATGGAAAATTTCGCATTGCTTTACTCTGGGAGTTTTTGGTGGTGGAAATATCCAAGATGGCCCCAGAACATTTTATCCAAGTTTCGAAAGTGGAAATTTTGAAATCGCCATACTCCCAAAAAACTAAACAAGACATCAGTGTTACACTGTGGCTGATGGGATATTGGTGAAAATCTTAGGTAATCATGTCTGCAAGTTTAGACTCAATAGGGTGAACCCAACCAAATAATTAGCCGTAATAAACAGTTTTATTCTGATAGCAAAATGCAGATAATTGATTTAACAAGTAGTGATTGAACGGTAAGTATGTTTTTATAGTGGTTAATAAAACAACAGACCAACCCGCAAGGGGGGTCTGTGGGTTTTTTTATACCAAGGTCAACTTTGATCTCATGACCTTCAATATTCGTGTGCTCCATCCTGATCATATACAGAAGCATGTGGCCAAGTTTAATTGCTGAAACATTGGTGAGATATAAAGTTAACCGAGATTGTACACCGACAAACAGACAGACTAATAGAGCCCATTGATATATTGTCGAAAATTATAATGTTCGCCAATAATAAAACCAATTGTGGCTTCAAAATCCATCATATATGTCAATATGGCCGCCAACATGCAGAATTCTGATGGGTTTTTTTATCATACTAACCTTCCTTGGACAAACTTGAATGACCATTATTTCCTAATTATACTTCCAAAATTTCATCCTGATCCATTCCAGTATTCGGGAGAAATTATTTCCAGGAAAATTAGGTCATTCATGATGGCTGCTGAAAGATGTGACCAAATTCATGAGTTTCAATCGCCCAAGTGGTTTGAGAGATTTTAATGACATTTCCAAGAATCGACCAAACTCCAAGATGGGCACCGGCTACATTGGTCAATCTGCTTACTGAACAAACTTGGATCCCGATGGCCCCAGGATGCTTTCTACCAAATTCGGTCTGGTGGTTCTCGAGAACTTTTATATTTCTCATTGATTTAGTATAGATCTTCGTGGGGTGGGGGTGGGGTGGTGCAAGATGGCCGGCAAACAGTTAAATTCCAATATCATGAATATGGCGAAAATATGCTTAAATCTGCTTGGTTAATGGTGGCCATGTTTTAATGCACTGACTTAGCTTTGAACAAACTAAGGGCCCTTAATCCCTAGTCATACTTTCCAAATTTTAGCCCGATCCTCTCAGCGATTCGGGAGGTTATTTTCACGAAAATTAGGTCATCCAAGATGGCCGCGAAGCATTTGGCTCATCAAGCTCTCTCTCTCTAACACACTTTGTTCAGCTAGTGCCCACATGCTCTTTTTTTAATTTCGAATCAATCGCCCAAGCGGCTTCGGGGAGGCGATTTTTATCCCTTTAATTACCAAATTTGGTCAAGAAACGACGAATATTTGCTTATTGAATATCCATTTGCAGGCCAAGATAAGACTATTTTTGGAACTTTACCACTGGAATGACTGCCCTGGTTATCGATCCAGTCATTCCAGTGATAAATTTTCAAAAACAGTCTTTTCGTGGCCTGTGAATGGACATTCCTCAAGACCATTGCATAGGCCGGCTTTGGCATGAAAGGCTTAAAGACGGTTCTATAAATCGGCCAAATATATATGTCGATGGGCTTCGTTTGAACAACCGTGTATCCCTATGGTCCAAGGATGGGTCCTATCAAATTTGGTTAAAATCGACCAATTGTTTCTTGAGAAGACATTTAAAATTTTTAATTTATATTCAAGATAGCCACTGGTCGTAAGTGACAATATTAGATTTCGGGTGATCGCAGATTTTGATATGTTTCTTCCTCAGCCTTAGTCAAGATATCCTATGAACTTTAAAGTGGTCTGAAAAACAATAGCGAAGGTATCTTTTCAAGATAATAATGGCTGATGGCCATAATGGATTTTGGATCAGCGCCGATTTCAATCGGTTCCTTCTACAGATCCAGCCCAGTCATCGTTTGAAGTTTCAAAGCGACCCAACAACCAGTAGCAGTCATCGTACGGAAACCAATTTTCAAGATGATCAGCCCCAAATCCCCCCACCCCCCACCGACGTCGATTTCGATAACTTTTTCATCAGACCTAATCCAGTCATCAGCACCCACCCACACACCATCTCTCTGAGACACATCGCAAAATTTGATTCCCCTCTAGATGCTGCATTCTGGCTACATCACTGTACCCGTCTATGAAGTTGCCAAACCCTCTGACATGTCTGAGAGCCATTTCTAAATAGTATGGACATAGGCCCTGTAAAATACCTGCCGCCTCTTCAGTAATAATAATAATAATAATAATAATAATAATACAGCATTTGTATAGCGCCATTTATCAATTTGACTAATTTTCAAAGGCGCTTCGGTACATATGTGTTTTTACTCTTTCTTTAAATTTCTCCCTAGAGCTTATCGTTTTAATATCCAGTGGTAGGGTATTCCAAAGTTTTGGCGCGGCGATGCTGAAAGCTCTGTCTCCACATGACTTCAGATTGGATCAGTAACATCAACAGTGCTGATATGACAATTAAGACTGATGATAATAACCCTGATGATAGATACTGGATAAGCATAGTGATACATATTATTCATCTAACGATAGCTTTAAAGAGAATTTAGAAGAGGACAGCGAAGTGGTCAGTGTGACAAACTATATGGGTAGAAACTTTCCAGACAGACAGTTTCTTGTTTAATCATGTCTATTGCAATCATTTTCATTTTATCCGATTAACAAGTGGTTCGGTTTGCTACATTTCCACACATGTGATAGACGCGATCCTGATTGTGAAAGTAGTATGCGCATGCCATGGCGTAATTTGTTATCAACAGATTCCTACATTTGTAAAAACGATCACCATCAACTGCTTTTCATGTGCATAGTTTCATGAACATCCAATTTATATCAAATATACATTTCTTTAACTATCACAAATCTACTGTCATGGTGTACTTAGATCTGTATTGCTAAAACTGGGCTCAAAGGGGTAACATGCTCACCTGGACCAGCAGAATTTGGTGACTTGTACTCAGATATATTGCATGGACAGACAAACAAGACGGCACCAACCGCATTACTCACACCCGCCTTCAGTAGCATGAATAACAAGATTTAAGTTTTTAATGAATTCGCCACAGCTACAGATAGTTATGTCACAGAAACTGATTTTTGAAGATGGCTTCATATTAGCCATTTGGACCAATTTTTATAGATAACTCACATATTAGATCCATTTTACATGCAGATTTCCATAGTTTTACAATCGATCTTGCAGAAACTGATATACAACCTGACTTCCTAGTAGGCTATTACATGTAGCTATTTTACATGTATTGTAAATCCAAGCTAATTACTCACGCCACCAACTGCCAGTGTGAGTATTGCTGGTGGAGCTGCCTGTTCGTTTGTCTGTTTTTCCAAGGCATATCTGCAGAAACTTTGATATAGAATAACCAAATTTGGCACATGAATTCATATTATAAGTGGCTAGAAAGAAGTTTAGTTTGAGGTCAAACAGTCAAACATAAAGGTTAGTGCAGACAGGAATACACATTTTCCTCGATCATGTCGATAACTCTGCAATGCAAGAAGATAGAATTGCCATATCTGTAACAAACATTCATATATTGTGGTTGGATAGAAGCAAAATTTAGTTTTAGGTCAAAAGTTCAAATGTCAAGACACATGGTTATTTAGTGCCTATCGGAAAACACATTTTCGTCGATATCGTGGTTGGTTAGAAGCAAAATTTAGTCTGAAGTCAAAGGGTCAAATATTGAGGTCAGTTAGTGCATTTTCAAAAACGAGTCAAACTTTGGCATGAGTCAGCATCTCCATTGAGTGCATTCTAGTTTTATTTTACATAACATTGAACCACAATCCAAAGGCACTAATGATAGATGGTCTCTTACTATTGGTAAATTGCCATAATTAATGCTATTTTGGTTCAGAAGATAGTGATTCATCAAAACAAGCAGGTGTTACATGTAGATGTCTTGAGGAAACAAACAGTTCTAATGCAAAGGACAGATGTGTTCTTTATATTGCTGATGCAAGACAGATGTGGTCTTTACAGTTAGCTTTGACTGGAATTCATACTAGACATATTATTGTTGGGATAGATGATAATACTAAACTATTGAAAACTTGATACTTTATCCGGCTGATGTACCTTTATTTACATTTAAAATATATAAACAGTAATGATAATTGACAATAAGTTGTAGTCACCGAAGATAGTGTCTCTTACTCCAGTTACAGTGGAATGATGAAATAATCTTTTCATTCACAAGATTTGAAGGAAATTTCAATTTCCCTTTCTCCGAGATCTAACAATACTTACAATGTACCATTACATTACTTATTGAATAACAGCTCATCTGAAGCTGTGCCCTAAGAATCTTCATATTTAGAAAGCTCTACCGGCTCCTGGAACCGGGTACCCACCACCAATAAACGGGTACCCACCACCATAAGCCGACACATTTTTTGCATAGCTATCAAACAAGAGACAACTCATGGCTTGCCTCTGTGGGGCTGGGAGGCAGGGTCCATAATGTAATGGTAAGTATTGTTAGATCTTGGAGAAAGGGAAATTGAAATTTCCTTCATTCTCCTTCGATCAATACTTACCAAAAGGAGATGAACACTGTGGCCACTAGACTATCGTTTCAAAACTGCTAAAGTGAGTGGATTGGCCGAGTCTGACATATCTCTCATATAGTAATCTGTGAAAGAGGACTCAGCGCCATTGTGCAACGGCCATGATGCCCTCTAACGGGACACCATTGAATAGGGTGGTTGAGGAGGCTATTCCTCTAACATCGTGAGCACTAGCACATTGCACCTGGTGACCAGTCGCAATCTCGTGGGTAGTCTCAATGCATTCGACTACCCAACAAGAGATAGAATCCATGGATGCGGCGCCATATGGCTTCTTATGGAAGAATCACAGATGTCTATCATTTGACCGTAGACAGTACATCCGTTTTTTGTACTTGGTAAAAGCATGGACTGAACACCAGGCACTGGTATCACGATCAAACCTAGTTAGCTTTGGTATTATGATCGGTTTGCCGGGATACATGTATTTCAAAGATTGATTCTTTGACATAAATTCTGCTTTTGGCAGCAGTCGCAGACCCGCTCCAGAGACAAGAAATCAGTCCCTCGCTGTTGAATGCGCATGGATCTCACTGCGCCTTCTTGCTGAGGAAGTTGTCAATAGAAAGACCGCCTTTAGAGTCAGATGCTTTAGACTAGCCAAACGCAAAGGTTCGAAAGGGTGCTTGGCCAGTACATTAAGCACTAAAAATAGACTCAGGCTGGAATGACCACCTGTTGTCTCGGTCGGAGATTGCTTATTCCCTAAACCATCATGTTCAACTGGGCCACCTCTGGACTTACCTTGTTGGCTAAACAAGGGGTAACTGATGCCAAAGATGACTTGTATCCAGCAATCGTGACAGGAGCTAATCCTGTAAAGAATAGCTCACAGAGAAAGCCTGATTTGCTGAATAGTGGATTGAAAGGGATCAATATCCTTTCCTTCACCCCATTCTGCAAATTTGTTAACCTTGTGGTTATATGACTTGACGGTTGACCTCCTCCTCGTAGCCTGTTGAGAAAACTAAGCCTTCCAACATGGAACATTGTTTGATAACATCCACTCAGTCAATTTGAACATCTTGGGCCGCTCGTGTAGGAAGCGGCCTTTGGCCTGGGAGATTACATTCGAAATCTCGGGCAGCTGAACTGGATTGTCCACCAGCAGATCCAGAAGATTCATAAACCACACCCAGCTGGGCCAAAATGGTGCTATTAGCAGGACCAGGCACGGCTCCTTCCTGATCTTCACCAGGACCTTCGGTAGAAGGATGGTGGGTGGGTACGCGTATGTGTGCATCCCTCTCCAGCTTATCGCCAGGGTGTCTGTATCGACGTCATTTGAATCTGGAATCAGCGAGACATACATGTAAGTCACGATTTGAGCTTTTTCCTTTGTGACGTTTGGTTTGCCCCAATGCTCGAAGATCCTTCGTAGAACTGGAGGGTTGAGAGACCATTCTGTTGGCAAAATTCTCTGTCTGCGAAACAAATCATCCACCAGAATGTTCAATCGCCCAGGAATGTGAGCTGCTTTCAAAACAACCAAGTAATTCCTCCACCTTTGAATCAAGTGCCACACTTTCATACACAGTGTGGGTGACTTGGTCCCTCATTGGCGATTTATGTATGATACTACTGTCGAATTGTCCGACTGTGTCCGTACATGTATCACCTTGCCCCTGACTTCTGGAAGAAATGTCTCTAGTACCAGTGCCACTGCCATCATTTCTAATAGATTGATATGCAGCTGACTCTTGGAGAGGCCATGTGCCCGAAACCTGGTGTTTTCCCAGGCAGACCCCCACCCCTTCAGTGATGCATCCGTGTACATGGACAGCTGGGGGTGGGGTATGTGAACCGAAACTCCTACTACTAGGAGATTCTGACGCTCCTTCCACCATACAAGATGCGACATTATTGGCTCCAAAACTGGTACCAGCTTTGACAGGGGTTCTGTTCTCTATTTCCACTGCGACATCAGATACAACTGCATAGGTCTTCGTAGCATACAGGATTACCTGCTCCAAGGAGACAGTCATGCCCAGCATCTGAAGAAACCTCCTCGTCTGAATGTGGTTTCCCGATCAAAAACTCTTGAGGATGTCTAACAGAGACACCACTCTGGGCTCTGACAGGTAAACCGTGACTTCCTCGAGATTGAATCGCATTCCCAAATGAACGAAGTGTTGAGTGCGTGTCAACTCGGATTTCTCCTTGTTGACTATCCACCCTAGATCTGAAGTAACTTCAGAGTCCAAGCAGTATCCACTTCTAACCTAGCTGGTGTGTCCGCCTTGATAAGCCAATCGTCTATGTAGGTGTGAAGCGCCATGCTCTCCTGAGAAACGCTGTCACCGCTAGGACCACTCTGGTGAAAACCCTTGGAGCTGTCAACAGGCCGAATGGGAGGACTACAAACTCCCAAACACGGTTCTGAAACGCGAATCTCGGAAACCTGTGACAACCCCTGTTCATTGGAATGTGGAAATATGCATCTTTCAGACCGATTGACACACACCACATTCCTTTCCTCAATCCTGCCATTTCCGATCTCGGAGTTTCCATTTTGAACCGAGGCATATGGATAAACCAATTCAATGGCCTGAGACTGAGTATCGGCCTCCACCCCTGTGCTCATAGGGACAAGGAACCTATTTGAATAGAAGCCCGGAGCATTCTGGTTTGCTGGTTTTATTGCTCCCTTCAGAAGCAAACCTGACACTTCGTTTTGAATGACTTCTAACTTGGCTGGCCCTCCTGGTACGGAGTCCAGACAGGTGCCAAAGACAGATTTTGTGGTGGGAAATCCCACTACTCTGGCACGTACCCCTGGGATATCCATTCCAGGAACAGACTGTCTGACGTCACACCTCGCCAAGCCTCAACGAAATGCATGAGCCTTCCACCCACTATTGGCGTATTGACACCTAAGGCGGGTGTCTGGTTTGCGATCCGCTCCCCCCTCTTAACGAGAGAGAACCATTTTGGTCTTGGCTTGATTGGTCTGACTGGCACCGCTGTTCCTGTCGCACAGCCGCGGCCCAGATGGATGTGAAGGGAGCCACCATACCCTTAGGTACGATCCGCTCCCTTCTTTCCGCCCTTTCCCTTCTTTCCGCCCTTGAAAGATTCCCCTTGCCCTTCCCGCCTCTCAGGTGATCAGGACCACCACTAGGGTGGGCAGGGGCTTCCACAGCCTCCTTAGCCACACGCATCTTGGAGGAAGGCTGAGCGGCTAGCAGCTTCGATGCAGTCCCTAGTGCATGCACTTGACGCACCAGCTCTAACTGCATGTTCACCGCTAACGGACTAGTGATATTGGCTGTGTCCTCTAGGATGGCCCGCGCATGGACACCGAAGATGCTAGGGCCGTTCAGGGGCATTCCAAGCAAACGCTCCCTGATAGCCGAAGCCGGACGCATATGGTCAAGGAGCATCTGCCTCATGGACTTAGTCACTCGCGCCTGCAAACTGGCCAGTGGCCAGTGTGTCCATCGACAGCACAAGGCCGTTATTGACGCACAAAAGCGCTGCAGGTGGCACACGGTGGCCTGCCCCAGCTTCAGCCCACACCGACTGAAGCAAGTGACAGGAATGATTGACAGCATTCATAGATGCCCTGACACCTTCATCGCAAAGGGACATGAGTTCTTCACAGCGTGGCTGGCTCTTGTCCATAAGTGCCTGAGTGGGGCCACACGCTCCTGCACTTTGGACTCCAAGAACCCAATGGTCATCCTCAGTAACAGTTGGGACCTCGCAGAGGGACATGAGTTCTTCACAGCGTGGCTGGCTCTTGTCCATAAGTGCCTGAGTGGGGCCACACGCTCCTGCACTTTGGACTCCAAGAACCCAATGGTCATCCTCAGTAACAGTTGGGACCACACCATAATGCTCGTACGCCCCCCCCCCCCTAGGGATACATCATCTTGCCCACGCCTCCTAGAGGCAGCTGCTGGCTCTTCGTAGAGTTGTTTGTCATAAATCGTCTCCAACAACTTGAACTTGGGATCCACTCCAATGGACTGGATCTGAGCCTCGGGCAAGACACCCTCCGAATGGATGCCCCCGGGGCATGTCTTCCTCAGCTGTGGCCGAGACCACGGATGGTTCCGCCCTGGCTAGCCATACCAGAGCATCGGACCATTCCACTTCTGAGGAAGACACACCCATAAACACATCACCCGTTAATGTGTTTCCAGGTCTACCAGCAGCGGCCTCCTGGCAAGGAGCCACTGTTAGATAGCCAACAACACCAGTACCATGCGGTTCCGCCGCCACCCCATGAAACAGGCTGTTCCATGGAGTAGTCCCGCACGGAAAACTGCTGACCCATGGCAGTTCCAGAACTGTGGCCATACACGGGCGTCAATGGCAACCTGTGTGTGGCTGCTGGACCAGGCGATAGTCGAGTACCACGCCTGGCCAGCAACACCCATCACTGTGTCAGCTGGTGGCAAACCAACCAGCAATGGACGGGTGCCCGGTACCGGTGCAACCTCAACTACGGGCGGAGCGGCTGCCATGGCTTGCGCCAAGCCAAACAAATGGAGGACAGTTCCATCCAGGACGGAATCGACCTCCATACGCTCCACCCGCCGTATCTCAGGCCGCAACCTTTCCTCTTCGACCTCCTCATCCTCAGACCCCGAAGTCGTCACCGGAAGAGGAGACACTGGAGCTGTCTTGGTGGGTGGCACCTATGCCTGTTGGACCGGCTACCGCTACTGGACCACCCAGAGGTGGCCGCGGAGAAGCAGTAGCCATCAGGCCAGAGCCTGACGGGACCGCCAGGGAGGCCATACGAGATGGCACCCATGGTAGCCAGTCCAGAACCCTGTCCAAGGACAGGGTCTATACCAGACACGGAGAGGCTGGGCCACAGTCTTTGAAATTAAAGACGACACCAGTGTGGAACTCGAACACCAATTCAACGGGCCACACTGCACAATTTACACAACGGTCATCTACATTACACTTTGCTCATCGAAAACAGACATGGTCCTTGAACATTTGATTTACGAATTTGTGTCACTCCAGGCATGATGGCGGGGTAGGCTTAGCCTGAAAACAAGCACAAGCCCTCAATAAGCAAGCGGAACAAAACAGAACAGAAGGCAGACATATAATTTTGTAGTTTGACAATAAATTATAAGATAAACCCTCCAGCATCCAACACCCGAAAACGTTACCAAAGGAATCAGGAACCGTATCGGATACAATCGCGGTATATTTAAGAATCAATTCCGAAATTATACCGCACAAACGAAAGACAAACGATACGAGAAGGAACAACATAATGAATTAACACTACTGCTGTAGAACACGGTATAGCCACAGAACACACATCTCAATCAAGAATTTTGAAATCAATGATCAATGCAAACAGATCGGGATTACACGCAAAACTTGACATAATTCAAAGATTTCTGGTACAAAAGCGCATGCAGCTACCAAGAATAAGATGCGCGAATTAATGAAACATTTCCTTCACCAAATAATCTGATCAGTAAAAGGGTGTGACGTCACCCGCTCAGACCATGCGGTTGAACGACGTAAGCCGATTTTAGTGTTAAACAAGAGGCACAAGGGCCTGTGACGCTCACCTGGACCATTTACATTTGAAACATTTTCATTTAAATATACATGATTCATTACATTAAAACAGATGGTTACCGGAAAAATTTACCAATCAAAATTCTGAATAGAGGTTCTAGAGACTATCACCATAAAATGCATCTAGTTAAATTTGTTTGAAATATGTCACGCAGCTAAGGAAGATTACATTTTTACCATTTCCGGTAGATTTTTCATAAAATCCGCAATTGTCATACACAAAATTGATCAATCAAAATTCTGAATAGAGGTTCTAGAGCCTACCACCATAGAATGCATCTAGTCAAATTTGGTTGAAATATGCCAAGCAGCTATGGAGCGGTAGCATTTTGACCATTTCCGGTAGATTTTCCATAAAATCTGATTTTCACCCAAAGATTGATCAATCAAAATTCGGAAAAGAAGTTCTAGAGCCTACCACGATAGAATACATCGAGCCAAATTTAGCAGAAATATGTCAAGCAGCTAAGGAATAGCATTTTGACCATTTCAGATAGATTTTTCATAAAATCTTATTTTCACCCGAAAATTGATCAATCAAAATTCTGAAAAGAATTTCTAGAGCCTACCACCACAGAATGCATCTAGTCTAATTTGTTTGAAATATGTCTAGCAGCTAAGGAGGAGTAGCATTTTGACCATTTCCGGTAGATTTTACATAAAATCTCAGATTTTCACCCAAAAAATTGATCAATCAAAATTCTGAAAAAGCATCTGGAGGGTAGCAGCTTAGGATCATTTCAGCTAAATTTGGTTGAAATTAGTCAAACCATTAAGACTCGATTTGCCGGAGAGACGGATGAATGGCGGACGATCCCCCTGGCACCATAGACCATAGACAAATGCTTAATATTTCATATTACTGCCCGGTCACCATTGGGGTTTCAAAGGAGCAATCTTATCTGGCATATTTCGTTGCAATCATACGTCCTAGTTCCGGGGTCAGAAAATGGGACAGACAACACACACAAAATTCCAGAGACATACACAATAAGTCACCATATAACTAAATAAATAATAGAAATATATGAACTGAGGTTTGGTGGCGCTCTCCATTGCAATCCAATTATAATCCAGAGGAAGAAAGGCACAGAAGCACAGTAAAATTAACCACAGGAAACTTTAGAAAATTTCTGAGCAGAGCTTGTTGTCCTTGTTGGTATGCAAACAAGATTTGTCGGCTTATGGTGGTGGGTACCCGTTTGGTGGGGGCAGGTGCCCGGTTCCTGGAGCCGGTAGAGCTTTCTAAATCTGAAAATTCTTAGGGCACAGCTTCAGATAAGCTGTTATTCAATAAGTAATGTAATGGTAAGTATTGATCGGAGAAGGATTGCTAAGTCGATGACGTGTCATCGCAAATTTCCACGTTCACAGCTTTGATCACACACACACACGCACACATGCACACACACACACGTGACACCTTGGGGATGGAACGATTTGATGTAAACGTGGTCTTGTACCCATATGGGTAACACACATACATGTATGCGCCAAATTTGTTTGAATTCCATCTAATGGTTTCCTAGGAGTTTGTGTTGCAATTGATTTGACCCTTGACCTCTCCTGTACACACTTCCACCCATCCCCACCCACTCACCCCCACAACCACACACCCCACTCGGGACGGAGAGAAAACTACATGTAAATCAACTCTTGCATGCCACACTCATATGGGTAAGATACATACCAAAGTTGGTTGAATTCCGTCCAATGCTTTTGGAAGAGTTGCATTACAATCAATTTCGTGACGTTTTGACCCCATGGAGGGGTGGGGGCTTGCATACCACAATCACATGGGCAACTCACATACCAAATTTCATCCAACAGTTTCAGAAAAAATGCATTACAATCAATTCCTTGACCTTTTGACAAACTCACCCCCCCCTTCCCCGCATGGGGTGTGTGTGTGGGGGGGGGGGCCCGAGCCAAATATAAATGTTGTCTTGCATGCCACAGTCATGTTGGTAACTGCTGCAATCATATGGCCAATGCACATACCAAATGTCATTTTCTTGACATTTTGATCCACACACCCCACACCCATGGGGCCGGCGCCTAATGTACATTTGTAAATGGCTTCTTGCACTTCACAATCATATGGATAACTCACAAACCAAATTTGGTTGAATTCTGTAAAACACTTTTGGAGGAGAGACATTTCAATCAATTTCCGCATATTAAAATGTTACCTTTTGACTAAAATGTAAACAGACTCTTGCATTCCAATTTGCATACCAAATTTGGCTGAATTCCATCAACCGGTTTCGTAGGTCTGACGTTATAATAGATTTTTCTTCGAAAAACGTGGGGATAATGATGAGTACCATAGGTATGTAATGATAAGGTATTGACATATATATACATATTTTACTAACCTTATGTGACCCAGTATCCTAGCCCTACATGTATGCCTCGAACCTAGAGTATTTATAACACAATACATATTACAATCTGCATCGTATTGCTCACCGGCGAAGACAATAGAGTCTGAAATAATGGCGCCAGCAAATATCTATCTAAAATGGCGGCCACAGGTCTACTTAGTTAGTGTCCATAAATTAACAAACAGTCATAAATATTGCTAGGATATGTATCTTTTAAGAATAGATGAGAACTAAGGAATGTTCATTTGCAGTCCAAAAGAATTTTTTTGTTGAAAATTTGCCACTGGAATGACTGACTCAATAACAAAGTCAGTCAGTCCAGTGCTAAATTCTCAAAAACAGTCGTCTCTTGGACTACAAATGGATTTTCTTGACCAAAATTAGCCATTAAAGGGCTAAAGCCAGGCCACTTGGCATATTACACACTCTCTTAGTCTACAAGTTGCTGTTCTTTAATACAGGTGTCTTGAGTGATCGGTTTGATGGCCCCTGTGACAGATGATACCATGAAAATTGAAGTTCTTGAACATTTTTAACTGATATTGCCCACTGAGAGATCTGTTGCGAATTGCAGCGGTTACACACACTCTATGTCGTAATTCTCTGCGATTATCAATAGCACAATTGTGGTATGTCCATCTGGCAAACTGAGAGTATGACATCCATATTTCCTAAAAAAACATAAACAAGAAAAGCAATTAGATTGCAGACCCTTCTCATTTTTGTCAGTTTTCATATCATCATCAAAGTTATGGAATCAAACAGTACAGTCACACCCTTTCTTGTATTAAAATGTTATCCAAATTAGAGAATTTGATCCGATCCATATATCGAAGTATATTCAAAGGAATATTCATCAGCCAATTTGGACCCCATGGCATAAGCCCACTTGGCCAGTCTGACCAGGTTAGCTAACAATGGGAAATGTAAAGCTTAACTCACCTCATCTCTTGATGGCTGTTCAAGTGATCTAATATGCCACTCATAAACTATACAGGGAATTCTAAGCTTTTTATTATGTGGTTAGAGATATATATTCAGGCTTTAGTAACCAAATGTTGGTAGCAGAATAAGGATAGATTGCAACCCTACTATTTGTAATGTTATTTACCAATTTAGTTATTTGTCTGTCACATGAATCCTTTCATAGCGAAGCTGAACAAAACTGGCCTCTGTAGTGGTCTTGAGGAATTGTCCATTTGCATGCCAGAAGACAATTTACCACTGTGCAGAACGCATGGTAATTTTGCAAAACCGATTGCATTAATTTTACATTTAATGTTATGGAAATATATTAGAGGTAACTCCCCTTAAAGAAAGAGCATCCAGCAGCGACTTTCCACGAAATATAGAGATGTGGCATAATCCTTAATGAGATCACTGCAATGGAAATGTCAGTACCGCAACCATTGTTAGATTCTAACAAAATCAAAGTTAATGCAAATTTTCCAACTTTTTATGACTCCGGTCACTTTAAACAGAGCTAAGACAAAAATATACAACACAAAACTTTGTCATATAGTCATCTAGATTTTTTCTCGTAACTAGCATAAAAATATTCAAATTCTACAACATTATGTCACAAACTTTGTTTTCCTTGTCTTGAATGCAAAACCCAATTCAAGAACTTTTATGTGCATTTTATTCACTATAAAAAAGGATTTCATAGTTGGTTCTTGATGTTAAAATTGTGCATCTATGACTTGGTCGTGGCCATGATACATGGCCGCAATTTTGCCGTGGTGTCGCGGTAAGGACAAATTCTAGTCAACTCTTCCTAATTACCAACCCGTCCCACTTACGGAATCAACTTTAGTAAGTGGGATGGTTTGGTAGTTGGAACGAGTTAACCATGAAAGCTAATTGATGGTTTTATTACCCTCGTCCGGTAAGGGGAAGAAGATATTACAATCGGATCTGTATGTTTGTGTGTGCATGTGTGTGTGTGCATAAGTGCATGCGTGCGTGCTTATGTATTTACATATGTGCATACATACGTGTATCCGTGCACGCATCCAGGCATGCGCGCATGTACATTCGCACGTGTGTGTGTGTCCGTGTCTGGGGTGATATTTCAAAAGCTACAGATACTATTTATCTCAAATTTTAACACAACAAAGAAACTGACTGTCAACTAGGATTTTAAGACTTTGGCCACGATCCGGATACGGTGGATAGTAGCCAGCATCCTGATCGTATCAAAATCTGGATCTATGGATATATCGGATAGGCCTACTGCTGATCCAATTCGGTTAAAATGTTAACACAACTTTGGACTTGATCCGGAAAACGCGAAAAAATTCGGAAAATCCGAAAATCTGTAATATCAGAAAACATTTTGCAATGGAACAAAAGCCAAAAATCTACAATATCTGAGTGCTCTTTTTTTGTTGAGTGAGTACATATCATCATCACCATCACCACCTCCACCACCTCCATCATCATTATTATTATTCCTCGACGTCGCCATCATAGTTTATGCCCCATTGCGTGCGTGTGTGAATGTGTATGCATGTGACTGCGTACGTGTCAGTAAAATATAGGAAATCGCATCTAGCATATTGTTGTCTATTTACACATTTATAACCCAAAATATTAATAACAGCGTTCAATCAACACATTCAATGCGAAAATGCATGAAAGGGAGCATAACTCCATCAAAGATTTACGCATACGTCTGAAACTCGAACTTGGTCTGTAGCTTCTCATAACAAAGCAATGTAGCAATTCTCAGTATAACATCTTTAAAGACCGCGAAAAAAGTGCGGAAAACTAATATTTTTCGTATTGCCTAAGTCGAAAGTGGACATAACTCCATGAAACATTGACGAAAATGTCTGAAACTCAAACTTGCTCTGTAACTCCTTATACTAAAGCGATGCACCAAGTTTCGCATTTCTTAAGTCGAAAGGGGGCATAACCCCATTAAAGATTTACGCATATGCCTGAAACTCCAACTTGGTCTGTAACTTCTCATAACAAAGCTTTGTAGTAATTCTCAGTACAATATCTTGAAAGACTGCGAAAAAACTTGCGCAAAACTAATATTTTTTGTATTTCATAAGTCGAAAGGGGGCATAACTCCATGAAAAATTGACGAAAATGTCTGAAACTCGAACTTGCTCTGTAACCCCTTCTACTAAAGCGATGTACTGATTTTAGCTTAAATATCTGGAAGGAGTGCGAGAAATAGTGCAGAAAGCTGATATTTTTCATATTTCCTAAGTTGAAAGGGGGCATAACGCCATAAAAAATTGACCCATACGCCTGAAACTCAAACTTGGTCTTTAGCTTCTCATAACAAAGCTATGTAGCAATTCTCAGTACAATATCTTGACTGTGAAAAAAGGTGCGGAAAACTAATATTTTTCGTATTTCATAAGTCAAAAGGGGGCATAACTCCATGAAAAATTGACGAAAATGTCTGAAACTCGAACTTTCTCATTAACTCCTTATACTAAAGCGATGCACTGATTTTCGCTTAAATATCTTAAAGGAGCGCGAAAAAAGTGCGGAAAGCTAATATTTTTCGTATTTCATAAGTCAAAAGAGGGCATAACTCCATCAAAAACTGACGCATACGCCTGAAACTCGAACTTGGTCTGTAACTTCTCATAACAAAGCAATATACCAATTCTAAGTTGAATACCTTGAAGGACTGCGAAAAAGTGTGGAAAACCAACTGTGACAGACAGACGGAGTACACACATATAGTGCCGCCACCCCCCCCCCCCTTCCCCCACACCCCCCCCCCTCGTTTCACCTGTAGGGGACTAATAACAGGTGGTCGCGGTTAATGACGCGGAACTCAGGGACACACATTAATAAAGAGCCATGCCCAAAACACACAAGCCAATGAAACAGTTAAGTGCGTTTAACCCTTGAATGATCAAGCCGGCCATAAACCGGCATTTGTCTTCATCTTGAAATATGTTGTCTTTAAACATTTTTGACCAGAATGACTGGACCGACGACCATCTTGGATTTCGGCTGATTTTTTTATAAATGTCTTTAAAAATCTTCTCCGAAATCGTTTGAGGGATTGATTCAGAACTCATGAAATATCATCTAGGGCAAGAGCTGAACCAAGTTTGTTCAAGTGAACTTGATTGACCAAATTGTTTGCCGGCCATCTTGGATGACCTACTTTTTCCGAAAACGACTTCTCCAGAACGGCTGAAGGGTTCTGGCCAAAATTTTAGAGATATGATTAGGGACTAAGGGCCATTAATGTTTGTTCAAGGGAAGTTGATCCTTCAAAAAACATGTTAGCCGTGGGCCAATCAAAATATAGCATGTTTGGCAGCCCTATAGGTTTTTATTATTTGATGGATTTTGAGGCCGAGATTGGTTTTATATATGCTTTTTGGGCATTCTGGTCTCAAATTTGCAATTTTCAAAAGTGTCAGATCAACGGTTTGGTGCCCATCTTGGATCACTTTCACGCCAAAATCTCCCATACTAAAGCAATGGCAAATTTAAAATGTCTTCTCAAGAACAACTGGCCCGATTTCAATTATATTTGGCAGGATGCATCGTTAGGGTATAGAGATTCAGGTTTGTTCAAAAAAGCCGATCAGCTAATTTGGCCAGTGGCCATCTTGGATTTTGGCCGATTTTTAGAAATGTCTTTAAAAATCTTCCATAACTGTTTGAGCGATTGATTCACAACTTATGAAATATCATTTAGGGCATGAGCTGAACCAACTTTCTTCAAGGGAACTTGATTCGCAAAATGGTTGGGCGTCGATTCATAAAAAAAGGCTGCCCTGGTTCTTCATGAACGCGACTAGCTGAACGTGATGGGGCCGAAATTTGGGAGATATGATACCGATAACTAAGAGCCATTATTGTTTGATCAAGAGAGGTTGATACATAAATAAACATGGCTCATAAAGAAACATGGCTTCTGTTTTCTTGTTACAAGTCTGCTCAACTCGTTATTGTTGATGGCCATTCTACATGCAGTTGAAATGCCTATGGCTATGCTCCAGGCGAGTGATACAGGCCCCTTGGGCCCCAAAGTAAAAAAATATATAGATGGTGATCTAGCATGCTGTGATATCAAGCAAGATATCAATTTTGAAAGGAAATGTCAGTGTGTACAAGCGATTGTTGTGAATGATCATTTGACCATGTACACCCACCTAACCATGCATAACAGTAGAACAGTAGCCTGCACTATATCTTTTCTATGATGTTGACATATTGCTGATGCCCACAAACATAAAACCTCTTCACGTCCCGAAGTAGTTTGTTACGGGTTCAATCTGAACTGGAGTTGTAATTTACAACACCACCACCATGAACAAGTTGTAATTTACAACACCACCACGAGCCTTCATGGCAACATTAATAGCACATGTACTTACTCAAAAATATGAACTGAGAGACCACACATACATGTAGATCCTGTTAATGTGAAGGTGCTTGACATCAGCTTTGGCTATAGGGATGAGCAACTCCTGGTATGGGCAGCATCAAATTTGTAGAGAGGACTCATCTGCTACAAGGCCTGGCATCCTGCAAAATAAGGATAGATTGCAACCCTAGTATTTGTAATGTTATTTACCAATTTAGTTATTTGTCTGTCACATGAACCCTTTCATAGCGAAGCTGAACAAAACTGGCCTCTGTAGTGGTCTTGAGGAATTGTCCATTTGCATGCCAGAAGACAATTTACCACTGTGCAGAACGCATGGTAATTTTGCAAAACCGATTGCATTAATTTTACATTTAATGTTATGGAAATATATTAGAGGTAACTCCCCTTAAAGAAAGAGCATCCAGCAGCGACTTTCCACGAAATATAGAGATGTGGCATAATCCTTAATGAGATCACTGCAATGGAAATGTCAGTACCGCAACCATTGTTAGATTCTAACAAAATCAAAGTTAATGCAAATTTTCCAACTTTTTATGACTCCGGTCACTTTAAACAGAGCTAAGACAAAAATATACAACACAAAACTTTGTCATATAGTCATCTAGATTTTTTCTCGTAACTAGCATAAAAATATTCAAATTCTACAACATTATGTCACAAACTTTGTTTTCCTTGTCTTGAATGCAATACCCAATTCAAGAACTTTTATGTGCATTTTATTCACTATAAAAAAGGATTTCATAGTTGGTTCTTGATGTTAAAATTGTGCATCTATGACTTGGTCGTGGCCATGATACATGGCCGCAATTTTGACGTGGTGTCGCGGTAAGGACAAAGTGGGATGGTTTGGTAGTTGGAACGAGTTAAACATAAGAGCTAATTGATGGTTTTATTAACCTCGGCCGGTAAGGGGAAGATGATATTACAATCGGATCTGTATGTTTGTGTGTGCGTAAGTGCATGCGTGCGTGCATGTGTATTTACATATGTGCATACATACGTGTATCCGTGCACGCATCCAGGCATGCGCGCGTGTACATTCGCACGTTTGTGTGTGTGTGTGTGTGTGTGTGTGTGTGTGTGTGTGTGTGTGTGTCCGTGTCGATATTTCAAAAGCTACAGATACTATTTATCTCAAATTTTAACACAACAAAGAAACTGACTGTCAACTAGGATTTTAAGACTTTGGCCACGATCCGGATATGGCGGATAGTAGCCAGCATCCTGATCGTATCAAAATCTGGATCTATGGATATATCGCATAGGCCTACTGCTGATCCAATTCGGTTAAAATGTTAACACAACTTTGGACTTGATCCGGGAAATGCGAAAAAATTCGGAAAATCCAAAAATCTGTAATATCAGAAAACATTTTGCAATGGAACAAAAGCCGAAAATCTACAATATCTGAGTGCTCTTTTTTTGTTGAGTGAGTACATATTACCACCACCACCACCATTATTATTATTCCTTGACATCGCCAACATAATTTATGCCTCATTGCGTGCGTGTGTGAATGTGTATGCATGTGACTGCGTACGTGTCAGTAAAATATAGGAAATCGCATCTAGCATATTGTTGTGTATTTACACATTTATAACCCAAGATATTAAAAATAACGTTCAATCACCAAATTTAATCCGAAAATGCATGAAAGTGGGCATAACTCCATCAAAGATTTCCGCATACGTCTGAAACTCGAACTTGGTCTGTAGCTTCTCATAACAAAGCAATGTAGCAATTCTCAGTATAACATCTTGAAAGACCGCAGAAAAAAGTGCGGAAAACTAATATTTTTCGTATTGCATAAGTCGAAAGTGGACATAACTCCATGAAAAATTGACGAAAATGTCTGAAACTCAAACTTGCTCTGTAACTCCTTATACTAAAGCGATGCACCGATTTTCACTTAAATATTCTGAAGGAGTGCGGGGAAAAAGTGCGGAATGCTGATATTTTTCATATTTCCTAAGTCGAAAGGGGGCATAACTCCATTAAAGATTTACGCATATGCCTGAAACTCCAACTTGGCCTGTAACTTCTCATAACAAAGCTTTGTAGCAATTCTCAGTACAATATCTTGAAAGACTGCGAAAAAACGTGCGGAAAACTATAATTTTTTGTATTTCATAAGTCGAAAGGGGGCATTAACTCCATGAAAAATTGACGAAAATGTCTGAAACTCGAACTTGCTCTGTAACCCCTTATACTAAAGCGATGTACCGATTTTACCTTAAATATCTTGAAGGAGTGCCAGAAAAAGTGCGGAAAGCTGATATTTTTCATATTTCCTAAGTCGAAAGGGGGCATAACGCCATCAAAAATTGACGCATACGCCTGAAACTTGGTCTTTAACTTCTCATAACAAAGCTATGTAGCAATTCTCAGTACAATATCTTGAGACTGTGAAAAAAGGTGCGGAAAACTAATATTTTTCATATTTCATAAGTCAAAAGGGGGTATAACTCAACTTGCTCTGTAACCCCTTATACTAAAGCGATGCACTGATTTTCGCTTAAATATCTTGAAGGAGCGCGATAAAAGTGCGGATAGCTAATATTTTTCGTATTTCTTAAGTCAAAAGAGGGCATAACTCCATCAAAAACTGACGCATATGCCTGAAACTCGAACTTGGTCTGTAACTTCTCATAACAAAGCAATATACCAATTATCAGTTGAATACCTTGAAGGACTGCGAAAAAGTGTGGAAAACCAACTGTGACAGACAGACGGATGGAGTGCAAACCTATAGCAAACCTAAACCCCACTCCCCTTACTCACGAGTTAAATTTCTGATGTTTTCGTTTGAAATTGATAAATATGATTTCTTACATGCACCTGCTTGTCTTTAAACCCTTTACTTTGTCCACATATTTTCTCACTCGTGGCCATAAACTGCTGAGATCAACGAAATTTGAGACCTTGAGTGTAGGGCTGCGCGATATACCGATACCATATTTAAAACCGATATCCTGCACTGACGGTTTCATAACCGATTATAAGAAATAAATATCGAAAAACCGAATATGAACATATTTTCGGTTTTTCGTTTCAGGATTGTTAAAAATAAAAGATACTAACGAGCATGAAAAGTGTAATGAATAATAATGCCCATACTTTCCATTAAGCTACGTTCGGGGCAACTAATAATTGAACGTGGCCCCAATTGCGCATATTGTGTAACTCCATGTAACTCGCTGTACGCCGAGAGAAATCAAGCATCGAATTAATTAAATAAATATCCACTCGTCTTTTCTCTGGTAGTCTCCGATAAATTTGCAATATAAAACACAATACTAAGGCGGGAATTTGTCATTGAAATTTGTATCGGGGAAAACATTTCTAAACAACGGCATCCGTTTTATTTACATCACTGGGCCGAATTGGAAATGAAAGAAGAAAGGGAGATAATTACATCATAATTAATTACAATCACGTGATTTACGTCTTTTCGCAACCTGTTCTGCTGATGATTTATGATTAATTTTGACAAAATAAACAATGCTTATTTAACTGTGCATAATATTTAGGTGGTCTAATTAATAATTTAACTCCCGCGATGATGGATATTATGAGGTAAATTAAGCTTTTAAGGTGTAAAATGTCACGAATGTATCAGGGCGTGAAAATACGTTCTGTTTTCGTGCTATTTTTTATAATTTAAATTTTTTGTTTCATGTCCATAAAACCGATATTCGGTTAAAACCGATATGAAGTCATATCGAAACAGATATGGCTGTAAGCCAAACCGCGCAGCCCTACTTGAGTGTATACACAGTGTGTTGGCTGGAGTGAGTTCAGGAAGGCAAATGTTGGGCGAACGTTCACGTTCTTAGTGAGACAGTGTGCAGTAATGTGTCGTCTACATTAACAGTACTAAACTAACCTGTCTATAGTGAGCGTATGACACATTATTGAACACTGTTAAGGAAAACATTTTTCGCGCTCCTGAACACACACCCCTGTACGCGATACTAAACCTAGGACTTTAATACAGCAAGAACTCACTTAGCAATAGGCATTCATTGCCTTCGGCGGACAACCTAGTTGAATTCATGACCTATATATCAGGGGTCGAGTTAAGCTTTAACAGGGCCAGCAAAGTTCAATAGTTGGGCCGACAGGAACATAACTGGCCCAAAAGCTTCACCGTTACAAGTTTTGCAAATTAAAATTTTGGTATGCAATATATATTGCGGTAAAAATGTACCGTACGTGTCTATTTAATCAATGAAGTACTTAGCCTGTAAAACGCAACAATTTTGGATGTGGTATAGCGTTATCCCGTACCACTCTGATGAAACTGGTGTACATTTTTCAACAATTTTGCTGGACGATGTTGCTGTCTACGACAGCGCCATCTCCCACCAAACTTGTTGAAAAACATACACCAGTTCATCTTTTAATTTTAAATTTTTGACACCAGACTGGTAAGTGTTAATTGCGACGTGTGAATGATTGTTCGGAAATGACACCTCTGGTCGTTTGTTTAGGCCCATATTGCTAAAGCAGCACCACAAATAGCACTCTATCGTTTTGAACACACATATATGCGCATGTGCGTCTCACTTAGAAAATTACTTTAAACAGCTGATTGTAATTCGTGTCCATGCAATACGTAGCAGGGAAAAATGAGGAATTCATTCATATTTAACTTGTAAAATACAATTTAATGCCGATATACCCCCAATATACAGCCCATGCGTTTTAATTTGTGAGGTATATATGATTGCATTCTCCATTTTAGGTTATAAAAAAACCGTTCTCATTCCTGACATCGCCTAACATAGATTTAGATTATGAGTACATAGCAATGGAGTAGCTGCCGATGTGAAATGGAGGTAACATACATGTATGTGGAGAATTGAAATTCAAGGAAGTGTCAAATTCATCAATCATTAGTCTGACTCAAGCATTATGTGAGGCATAGGAGCGGATAGGTCAAAGGTATTTTTAAACTAATGCTGAATTGCTGGATTACACAGTACCATTGTGTTTGGTGTGGGGACCTAAATGTCAGGGGCCGTATTCACCAAGGGTACTTACGTCAAAAATGGTGCATAAACTATACATAGGTCCGAACATGGACGTAATTCTCGTTCGAAGTCTCGTTTACAGTAGCGAGCATTTGTGAGATTTACGAAAGCATGTTATTTTCAAGTCTATATTTATCTCTAATAATTTCCATTGAGCATTTTACATGTTTTGGGCAACTGTGCAACTAACACTAACAAAGAACTTTCAGAAAAGTGCAGAAAGGCGTGTATATAATAAACGACTAACAATATTCAAGCTACATCACCTGTTTTCGTACTTTGCTATTGCCCTGTTGCCGAGGCTTTCCCTTTGTTATGAAGTGAACTCAAGCTTCATAAATGGACTCAAAGTTAATCGATCATAGAAGAATAATGTTTGCTATGGTGTTTGATCATGTAAGCATTCAATAATATCTTTTGAGTTCGCAGAAAGCATTTTGATTGCTTCTCATTTAAACTAATCAGGGTGTAGGATGGGGATACGCTATGGGAGAGACAAAACCTGGGTAGGATATTCTCCATGACCCACTCCCACACCACCACCCCTATTCTAGGTCATGGAAGTCATGAAAATCACAAAAACATTTCTGTGAAAAATTATGCTGTACCAATTTAATTTCCATGACAAAGATAAAATGCATGAGATGCTATCTGAGCGCATCTAGATTTCAAAGGTTTCTCGTTTACAGTAACCGTCTAGGTCACTCTGTGAAATTCCATGACTTTTACATTTCTTTCCATGACCTATAATATAAGCATAATATATGCATAAGTCCTGGTTATGTCAATTAGACATTATAAGACTATGCATAACCCTTTAATGCTTAAATTATTTCAAGAAAATTTCATTTTTATGAAAGGAAAATGTCTGTGCAAATGAGATTACTTTTTGAAAATTTACCTGACTGGCTCGGTTATTGAGCCAGTCACTCCAGTGGCAAGCATTCAAAAGTAGTTTTCCCTTGCTCTGCATATGGATATTTCACAAGACCACTGTAGATAGTAGATAGCATATTGGGTATTAAATGGTTAATAATTTAATACCATAGCAAATGGCTTATGAGACATTTTAATTAACAGTGAGTTTCCCAAACAGGCTGTCTTACTTCTAGTAAGATTTAGATGTTGCAGGATCAAATATATGATGTAGGCATACACATTTGTTCCACAACAGTTCAAATTTAGTCCCTAGCCCAATCTGTCAATGACTCCCTTACTTGGAATGAAGTCAGTTGAATTCATAATTAGACGCTCTTGACCATCCTGTGTATCCTGTGGAATATCTTTTATTTAGTTGTTGATAATTTACAATTTGTTGCTTCAATTTTTCAACAATAAAGGCATGTCAAACAGTTTTCTAATTTCTAATATTGTTTCAGATTTATGATGAATTAATGACAGCTGAAAAACATGATCCATATAAATGCATGATTTTATATGGAATGATTATCTTTACTGACATGACTGGTATTATCTGGCTAAATTTGTCATTGCCTTATCACTGTTTCTCAATTTTAAAGTTATTAGTAGGTAAATTGTTGAATGTTCTGAAGCCAATTTGGCCGGGAGCTTTTGGTTACATAGGAAACTTTTCTTGGACATGTTAGAAAGCAACAGTTTCCTGATACATTTAGCCTCAAAATATTCACAACAATCTTTTATTAATAATTTAAATATTTTGATACAAATTATACCACTCAGCTTTCCAGCTGAATTAAATTATTCAACACCTTAACTCTTTAACACACATATCAGCCCAAAATGGTGTTTACAGTGGTCTTGAGAAATGCCCATTTGCAGACCAAGATAAGGTAATTTCTGAAAATTTACAAGTGAAATGACTGGTTCAATAACCGAGCCAGTCATTCCAGTGGTAAATCTTCAAAAATATGCTTCTCTTGGTCTGCAAATTGACATTTTCTTTGAGAAAATTTAAATTTTCTTGAATTTTTTTTATTTTCTTGAAGAAATTCAAGTCTTAGTGTTAATCATTAATGGTCAAGAATGGTTTAGAAAATCAAAGTTTGCTTATTGAATGCCAATTTACACTTTGCATACCAAGATTAACCTTTACACCTCCGATGTCAAAATTTAAAGTTTTCAAATTAAATTAAACAAGAGGCCCAAGGGCCTGTGGCGCTCACCTGGACCATTAGCATTTGAACCATTTGTATTTAAATAGATATGATGGATCATTTCCGGAAAATCCAAGATGGCCACCCGAAAAAATGACCAATTAAAATTCTGAATAGATGTTCTAGAGTCTACCATGATAGGGCCATTCTAGCCAAATTTGTTTGAAATATATCAAGCGACTAAGGAGAAGCAACGAATTGACAGTTTCTGGTAAATTTTCATAAAATCAAATCAAAATTCTGAATAGAATTTCTAGAGCCTACCACCATAGAATGCATCTAGTGAAATTTGTTTGAAATATGCCAAGCAGCTATGGAGTAGTAGCATTTTGACCATTTCCGGTAAATTTCATAAAATCTCAGATTTTCACCCAAAAAATTGATCAATCAAAATTTTGAATACAAGTTCTAGAGCCTACCACCATAGACTGCATCCAGTCAAATCTGGTTGAAATATGTCAAGCAGCTAAGGAGGAGTAGCACTTTGAGCATTTCCGGTAGATTTTTCATAAAATCTCATATTTTCACCCAAAAAATTGATCAATCAAAATTCTGAAAAGAAGTTCTAGAGCCTACCACCATAGAATGCATCTAGCCAAATTTGGTTGAAATATGTCAAGCAGCTAAGGAAGCTCGTGTAGCATTTTGACCATTTCTGGTAGATTTTTCATAAAATCTAAGATATTCACTCAAAATAGTTACGCAACAAAATTCTGAATGGAAGTTCTAGAGCCTATGACCATAGGATTCTTTCAGCCCAATTTGGTTGAAATCGGTCACAATTCTAAGGAGAAGCAATTTGCCAATTTCCGGTAAATTTTTAATAAAATCTCAGTTTTTCACCCAAAATATTTACAAATCAAAATTCTGAATGGAACTTCTATAACCTATGACAATAGGATCCTTTCAGCCACAATTGATTGAAATCGGTCAAAAGTGTAAGGAGAAGGTAAATTTTTAATGAAATCTAAGATTTTGACGCAAAAGATTTATGAATCAAAATTCCAAATGGAAGTTCCGGATCTGAGCACAATAGCATCCTTTGACCACAATTTAGTTGAGATTCGGCTATTGGTTAAGGAGTAGCGTTTTAAAGCAAAAGTTGACGGACGGACGGTCGCCACGGCATAAGCTCACTTGACCTTTCAGGTCAGGTGAGCTAAAAATGGTAGTTAATTTTTCAACAAATGTGATGGAATATGTTGCTGTGGTTGAAAAATGTAGCCTCCAGCAGTTTCTTTGCTAGTGACATGGCAAATGATAGAATATTGCCATCAGAGTGGTAACGGTTATTTTAAAGAGAATAGTATTTTAGAAAATTTTCCACTGGACTGACTGGCTCTGTTATTGAGCTAGCCATTCCAGTGGTAAATTTTCTAAAATATCCTCTTGACATGCATAGGCATTTCTCAGGACCACTACTAAGGCAGTTTCTGATTGATTTGACCATTCAACACAACTGTCATTTATTTTGCAGGTGCCATAATAAAGTGTGAGCAAAGCCTACTGAAGCAGAGTCAGTGTTACAATGAGTCTGATGAGATGCAAGATGGACTGACCAATTGTTCATGATTTAGAAAGATCAGCACTTTTAAAAGACTGTGTCGATTAAAATGAATATGTGTGCCTTCTCAGATTACCAACTTTCCAAGAAGCATTCTCAATGTAGAAATCTACAGACTATGCTAAATTAGTGTGTTCTGAGGAAATCATATGACAAACTGAACAGATAGATACTCTATGTGTAGACAAATAAGGGCCACATACATATTGATATGGATGATAATGTACAAAACACTTTATTAGATCACACCATTGACACAGCCATGACCGCCTAATCAATTTTCATTCAACACAGATGATAAATACCTGTTTGTACTGCATTCTATGTGTTTTAAACATAAATGCTACTGTAAATGAGAATTGTGTTAAATGAAAGCAATAAACTAAGTATATATAGTCATGATAGTTGATTATTTTTAAGTTTTAGTATTTAGTGTTAGATTTAAGTTCTGATTTCAAGGATTTAAGCAAATTAACCCTTTAATGGCTAAATTAGGTCAAAATATCAAATAATTTGCCTATTTAATGACAATTTGCAGGTCAAGATGTATTTTTGAAAATTTACCACTGGAATGGCTGCAAGCCTGGAAATAAGGTGCCTAGCAAGGACATTGTCAGGCACCAAACTATCAAATGTCAGGCACAGTCTTGCCAGTTCCTGACATTTTGTCAGGTACAGATTTAAAGTCCCAGTAGTTGCAATGTGCAACAAAAGAGTCTGCATACAAGTGTTGACAAAGCCATAAAATATTCATCTACCCAAGGTGTATCACGGATCATTATGACACATGATTTGTTGCTTTTTGACATGTTTCTAATACGGTCAAGTAAAGAGCACTGAAGTAGAATAGTGTTGACAGGCAGCAAATTCTGGATGTCCGGTACTAAGTAGCTGGTGGCTGACAAAGTGTTGGACACTGTTGAGAAAATTATTTCCAGGCCTGGGCTGGCTAGCTCATTGAAAAAAAAATTCAACCTAATTTGTCTGCAAGGATGCTAGGGGTG
The DNA here is from genome assembly GCA_034401795.1 of Chaetoderma sp. LZ-2023a. NCBI lineage: Eukaryota > Metazoa > Mollusca > Caudofoveata > Chaetodermatida > Chaetodermatidae > Chaetoderma > Chaetoderma sp. LZ-2023a. The sequence goes on from JAVVLW010005128.1 coordinate 43,958, forward strand.
TAGGCTTAACAACTTGTATACAGAATTTTGATTGATCAAATTTTTTGGTATTTTATGAAAAATGTACCGAAGATTCTCAACACACTACTCATGTACCACTCGGCGGATTTCAACCCTCATTGGCTGGACGGACCCTAGCAAAGTAGGTTCTAGAAATTCTATTCAGAATTTTGGTTGGTTGATTTTTTGGTGAAAAATCTTGATTTTATGAAAAATATACTGGAAATTGTCAAAACGCTTCTTCTCCTGAGCTGCTTGACAGATTTCAACAAAATTTGTCTAGAATGACCCTGTCATGATAGGCTCCAGAACTTCTATTCAGAATTTTGCTTGGCCAAGTTTTTGGAGTGAAAATCATAGATTTTATGAAAATCTTACCAGAAATCTGGCTAGAAGGATTCTATAGGTGTAGAATCTAGAACTTCTATATAATTCATAATTTTTAGTTAGCAGGGTTGGGGTCGAGTACGGGCAACTGTACTCAGAGGCTGAGTATGAGTATTTTGGCAAAGTAATTGAGGCTGGGTGCAAGTACATGTACTTTTTAGCAATTGTACTGAGGCCGAGTACGAGTACATTGGAAATGTACTTGAGTACGAGTACAAGTACATATTAATATGAAACTGTCATCCATGGT
>JAVVLW010005129.1:0-18635 GCA_034401795.1 Chaetoderma sp. LZ-2023a
CCAGGGCAGGCAGGGGCGTAGCTAGAGGGGGGCCCAGGGGGGCCCAGGCCCCCCAGCAAAAATAAGGGGCCCCCTATGGGCCCCCCTGTAAAATTGTTGCTAACGGTACTTAATTAGCACTAACTTATACTCACAGCAGTAATTAAAATCGAAAATAAAATAACACAACATGCGCATACAGTATTCCAGTAGTCCACTACACCACTACACCAGGCGATCATACTATCACCGTAGTTTTCTGGGTCAGTGTCCCGTGATTTAATTGATTAGCATTAACTGTTAAGTCAGCACTCAGCCAGAATACTCAATAGCCTGATATGAGCGCCAAGCGAAGTGGCGGGTAAAGAGCTACAATTAAGGGCGCGTTTTCGCGACTGACGGAGTCAGTGAACCACTGACGCAGTCCGTGGTTCGTGCGTTTTGGCGTTCCGGAAGTTGAAGATTCGCTGACTTGGTTCGTCGAACCAGTGAACGAGTTTTGATCTCGGTTCGTTGTTTCCAATGGTTACTAGTTCGTAAATTTCAAGATGGCGGCGCTCAGCTTAATTGTACAACTTATTTGAATGACGAGATCACGTCAATATATTTAGTGTATGCGGTCGTCTGCCATTTACATAGACTTAAATTAAAGTCTAAATCGAACTACGATAAAATTAATTGCTAAAGTTAGCGCAATTTGGAATGATTGTGGGTTGAAAACATCGCCACGAAATTGCAATCGGCAAGCCTCGTCAATTTACATAAATGCCGTTTTGGCGTTTCTGGTCCGTGGTCAGTGGTTCCTGGTTCCTGGGTCCGTGGTTCGACGAACCAAGTCACTCGCGAAAACAAGCCCTAAGCCTACAATAGTCTGTGTGTAGAGTGCACGCGTTCAGGGATGACGTCACGTAACAAGCGGCCTACAATTCTAAATAAGGTCATTTAACTGGTTTTGCACCTGGAAGCAGACTGTAGCAGTAGCACGGTATCGCTAAAACAGTACTGTTGTAGCTCATTGTTACGCCGGCTGCCCGCCAGTGGCCCAGTGCCCGGCTATTAGTTTATTAAATGTATGCTTATTTAAAAGTTATTTGATGGTATTAATTCAGCATCATTTCGTCGGATCAGATTCAGCATGTGAGTATAACCGCAATACCGCATACATTTATATTCAACTAATAATAATAATTAAAGAGACATTTATCTGACTTGGAACTAAAGGTTTTACGCTGGAATATTTCGCTCAGGTCGCATGAACATCCTCAGCCACGCCAACTTTTCTATATACCCAAAATATTAAAATTGTATAACCTTTAGTCCCGAGTTAAATCAAATGTGTAGGCTATTAATTGTGAACTTGTGAACTATCATTATTTATAACCCTGCTACGTCATGTTCTCATGTAAGTTGGTGTTCCCGTGGCCATGACTACCCAGACTAGAGACAAGTATGTACTGCTTGTGGTTCTATCCATCCACCACACAGTCTCTACAGATTGAAGTTTTCTATTATCTATCTTCTTATTTCTTAACGCTTCGCTTCCCACGGCGGTAAGGCCTGTATGTGTGGTTGCTGCGACAACCGGTCTTACCGACAAGGAAAGTGGTCGATACGAGCTCGCCTCGTGTGTAGATGAGAATCACGATATTTATGTTCGTATCTGGGCCTGATCTGACTGGTATAGAAGTCGGTGGTTCGTGACGGTGGTCTTCCGTCGTTTCCAGAATTATACAATAACTCAAACTCTTGCTTCGAGGATATCGAAGTGATGATTTTATTTTACTAATCTTACTATATATATTTCACTATCAATTATAGGTGGCTTATACTACCACCGATATGTCTCCCTATCAACTATGAGTGGCTTATACTACCACCAAAATACTTTGAGCAAAGAAGTACTGACTTTTATTCAATACGAATACTGGTTACTCTACCATTTAAAAGTTGCTTTTCACGATTCGCTAAATCACTTTTATCAAAAACTGTTCTTGGCTACTTAAAGTCATTCACCAAGAACTTGTGTGAATTTCGACAAATTCAGTTCCACAGAACTATGCGAATTCGAGGCTAGGTTTACCTAAGCGCAATAATTTTCGGACTCCCGATCAAATTTGAAAGTTCCCCTTATGTACTGCTTCGCCATGTCACGGTCATGTTCGGGTTGTTACACCCCACCCTTGGAGCCCCCGCTTTGCCTCGTTTTGCTTACTACTCTTATAAAACTTTTGACCAATCCATTCCGGCCATTCGCGTACTCCGAAGATATACCTGAACATTGGCAAGGCAGTACTTGAGTGATGGGATCTGTCGGATTTCGGTCTCAATAATGGATTTTGCTTTGGCAACCATTCCTAATCTCAAGCTTAATGGCTTACTTGACGGACGTCCTCTGTCAGTTTTTCGTCTCGTTTTCTACTCTACCTGGCGCCGGACGTTACCACGTCCATGTCCGGCCCCTTGCTCATTAGGCTTGCGCCTGCATTCTACAAGGGTGCTGTGACGTAGTGACCATATGGCCCGCCTGACTCACCAACATCTGGTGCTGTTGGTCGCTTTTACAGAAACTCGGTTACCGTTATCACGGTCCCACGGTAAGTCGGTCGCTACGTCATTTCTATGAGTCATCCAGCTTATGCTACCTGTACTCTGTCCGTAGTACCCTACCGACGCTCCTGCTTGAATATTTGGAAACTATTGGTCATAACTTCTGCTGAATACTATAAACGGTTGTGCCGCTGCTACAGCAACAACTTTCATCTTTTAATTACCGCCAGATACCATCAACTCACAACCCTAGGTCCTTCTCCATTCTATCCAATTTCACTCAATATTTCGGCTATAGTTTCGCGTCAGTTTCGCATCGACTCCCTATTGATGCATCCAGTTATCCGTTCATTAACTCATCTGGTATTCACAAATACAATAATTTCACTGGGCCATCCCTGCAAATATAAGATGTCCCCGGGGTCATGACTCCCCGTACGACAATCCGATATCCACATACGCCCCGCAACCAAAGTTAATTGACCATCTCTCTTAAGGCCCTAAGAGAGTGTCAACTAACTCGTTGTGCCCTATCAACAACCCAAACCTATACCAGCAGCTCCGAACGGATACCACCTGAAATCTCCGAAACTACCAACAATCCCCTAGCCCACGTTACAGCTCGATATGCTATACATACATACTTGTCCGAGTAGCGGAATACTCGGAAATACGTTAGTAGCAGTCATTAGTATATAGCCAATAATTATACAAACATACATGTCCGGGTAGTGGTGCGCACTTGACCGCCCCCGGAAGCACAGTAATAGCATCATTAAACCGTGGACGTAACCCGTCTCACGCGTAACTTAACAATAAAGGCGAGTAATCGGTACAGTTTAAAACAAGTGAATATATATCACATAATGTATTAATATAAACTGCCGCTACTGCCTGCAGCGACAACATGGTCAGCAGCGACACACTTTTCGCGTGTCGTAATGATTCGTCGTCACACGACACAGCATTATAGTTCAAAATCTTAATCCTACAGTGCAAATACCATTACAGATCATGTGAATTTTTCCTATTACTAAAACAGTACACAGTATGATAAAGTTCGCGCCACAATCATTAATATTCACCAATTATTGTTCCAGTAGAAACATATAAAGTTAGTGCCAAAATGTCATGGTGATACCTCCAAGCGGTTTATGCTCACGTTAGGATCCACCACGTCAACGTACGTCTCCATCTCTATCCATTCGGCAGCCGTCGGGTCGATCTCAGTCCTGGCGTTAGCATTAGGCGACGACCCGGCTGCCATCCGCAGCGGCTCCGGTAGAGCTGCAGGTCTCCGGGGCTGCTGGGTCTGAATAGTTGGTGCAATGATATGCGGTTCACTACTATGGGCCGCACGTGGCTTGCATTTATGGGCCGCACGTGGCTTGCATTTAAGCGCATTCCACATGCGTGATAACACGCCACATTTATATAATATAAGCACAATTACTAACACAACTACGAAGGAACCCGTTGAATATGATACGAAAGAATGTACCCCAATGCCATCGACCATCACCGGGTCGATCATGGATAACGGTGCTAGCGGCACGTACTTAGACTTTTGCAAATGGTTCCACGGTTGTAGCTTTAAATGGTCAACTATCATGGATTGATTTAGAACGCCAGACACATCCAAATGGGGCATTTCAATGGCTAGGCCTATTCGAGTGTACGTCCGACTATAAGACGCCACAGGCTCGAATCGCCAGCCCCTCCCACTATACCCGCATTTTCCAGACATCAACGCATACACACCATTACTCACCATACATCGGTCCGTCAGTCGTCCGTCGCAATGAATTTCCACCGTCTCGCCGAACGTTTGCAACACTACTCCGATTTTCTCGTTGGCAAATAATTTACTAATGGTTACGTTTGACTTCGTTAGTTGAATATTACAGTTGCTATCAGTCGCATTTGTCAGTACGCTCACAATACAGGGCACGTGGGTCTTGTCGACCCGTAGTTGTCCCTGGCACACCCTAGGGTTGGCGCCACGACACTCCGATGCGGTAAAGTACCACCCAGTCTTGGTATCTAGACCAATGCTGGTACGGGCCAGCCTCACTTGCATGTAGTACCCTGTCTTGGCCAGTGGTTCAGGCCATGAGTGTAGTCCATATTCGATATATTGCCCTCCGTCAATCAACGGTAGTGTCGCCACATAATGAAGTTTCGATTCGTCCTGCCACAATGGATATACCACTACATTTCTGTAATACCACTGATACGGTCTTATCAGCCTAAATTCCGCACTAACCTGTTTCGATACGGACGTCAGATCGTCGGGACTAAAAAGTTCCTCCGTTAGACGACCCAACTCTAAGGATGCCATTTGCCTATGGAACCGTTCGGCTGCCTTCTGGTAGTCGTAGACCACACGTTCAGCCGAGTCTATAACATGTCCTAACCGTACTAGCGCATAGAGTTCCAACAATCGAATCCCCTGCTGCCTGAGCGCTCGGCTCATGTTGCCCGTAACAGTGGCCAAGTTGTCGCCTAACTCGTTAATACGGTCCGTGTTCATACCAATATCTCGGAAAGCTAATTTGACGTGCGACGTCAACTGGTTGGTAAAATGCACCACTTTGTTCATCTTCGTCATCGCCCTCCTCACTACATCTCGTATGGCGTTTATATCCCCAGATGTAGCGGTACCGAACAGCGATGATGCGATGTCGCCCACAAAGTTAAATAGCCCTCGCTTCTGCCTAGCGCCGTTTCGACTACTCATCGTTTGCTGTGTTTGGCTTGCCATTTTTCTTACCCCCCGTATTCGATGCTGTAATCCGTATATATCGTTCCCACTCAAAAACGCTGTTTTGGTACCCATGCTAGCGGCGAGACTGGCCATTTGGGCCAACCGTCCCAGGAACTCCGCGGGTAGGTAAGGATGGTCGATGGATACTATCACGGTCCATTCGGCCCGTATTACTGACACAGTCTCCGGCTTAGTTATCATGACGCCGTTCGGCAGGCGGTGTATACTCGAGTCCTTGCATATACTTGATACCATGCTAAACCACAACGCCATCATACACAATTTAAACGAATACATTTTAGTATCTGCGAACAAATTTAGTCTTAATTGTTATGATATTCTACGTACTGGCTATTTGCGATGTTACAGTATAGCGATACAATACACACTATCGGCGGTTGTGCCGCTGAATAACGGCATTTATACGACTGACGAAATCAGCGTATAGCACGTCATCGTAAGAGGCGGAGTTTATCACGCCAATCCGGAGTCGCTTGTTACCGGATTCGTTCTCCCGCCCATACCCTTGCTTTCGCTTCAAGTCTAACCTGAGTTGCTTGCTGTCAGAATCGTCATCTGGTATATGTCTGCGCTTGCGCAGCATATAAGGATGCGATGGAAGCATCTCCATTGGTTCAGAGAGCAGCTCTGGTGCCGCCTCTGGAGCGTCAATCACCATGGGCCTGGGAGTTCCGATGACGTCACTTGGTGACTCATGGTTTCGACTGCGATTCGTACTGGGTTGCACCCTTTTCCGGTCAACCCTCTTACCCCCTGTACGCTCCTCTGGTTCCGTATCCGAAGCTGGCCGCTTCTTACGAGCCTGGGGTGTCGTCTCAGCGTCGGTGACCATAGGTTCTGGCTCGGGCAACATCGCCCTGGGGTGATGGCTAGCTTTCGTCCCCTTGGTAGGGTTACGAATGGGGCGTGGTCGCACCCCGTCCCAGCACATTTCCGAGTCGACTACGCGCAGCTTACATATATTAAGCACACGCATTCTCCCAGACCTTTGATGGCGGACATGGGCCACAGGTCCGTTAATTTTGAAGATCTCATACTCGGGGTCGCTGCGAGAGGTCAATTTCATCCTCTCTTCAGCTTTGACGACCACCGAATCCCCCACTTTAAACTCACCCGCGTTCGCACGCTTATTAATTTGTTCCCGGTGAACCTCTCGAGATCTAGCTGTCCCCTCACGAGCACGCAGCAAGGCGTTGTTGAGATACGTCAGTCTCTCACCAAGGTCCTGCGACGCATCGATTGGAACGGCTTTTGGCAATCTCGCCCGTCGCCCATAAGTCAAATAAAATGGTGTATACCCGGTCGTCGAATGACGAGTACTGCGGTACGCTGTTAAAGCCGCACCCAACTCATCTTCCCACGCCCGCGAGGCGTTGTTCACCCCTTTCTGTATCAACTCCTTAAGAGTGCGGTTGAATCTCTCGGTACGCCCATTGGTTTGCGGATGGTATGGGCTAGACCGTCTATGGTCGATACCGTGTTCTTTAAACCGCTCCTCCAGAGAATTGGAACAAAATTCTTTACCTTGATCCGTTATTACAATCTCAGGGACGCCATGACGCGCGACATATTCGTTGAAGAACTTCTCTTCAACATTTTGAGATGTCTTCGCTGCAATCGGATATGCTTCTGCCCAAGCAGAACAGTGATCGATCACCGTCATGATATACACGTTACCCTTATTTGATTCTAACAGTGGACCGATCAAATCCATTCCAATTATCTGACTCGGATAATTGGCCATGGGCATCTCACTATACCTGGGTCGGGTGGTGACAGGTCGGTTGACCTGGCACTTCGTACATGTCTCAATCATACGAACCACGTCTTTTCTCAAAGACGTCCACACAAAAGAATCTCTTACTATACCGATGGTCTTCTGCAGACCTTGGTGACCGGCTCGTTCATGAGCCATCCGGAGTACCTTCTCACGGAACAGGGTAGGTAAGACAATTCTGGGGTACTCAGCGTCCAACGCTGAAGGTGTAACTAAAGAATACAAAATGCCATTCTTGACCATATACTCCTCCGGTGTGTTTTTGAACAACTCCGGGTATTCTTTGGTCTGCTCGGCACACAATCCGTCACACGGTACGTCGAACGCTTCTAGAGGGACGTGAGGTAACACTCCCTCGTCGACATCGGGTATTACAAAGTCGCCCGTATCTAACGTCGCGACTTCCACCGGACGACGTAACCTGGACAACATGTCCGCTCGAATATTCTTAGAGCCTTGGATGTATTCAATCTTACATCCGTACTCGGCAATCAGTACTGCCCAGCGCTGCACCTTCGTGTTTTTAACTTCGCCCACAAACAAACTCTTTAGGGGTTTGTGGTCGGTATACACGGTGAACTGCGCGCCAAATAGATAAGGCCTAAGCTTCTTTAGCGCATATATTACCGCATAAGCTTCCTTTTCTATCACAGGCCAATTCAACTGACTGTCTTTAAGAGTAGAGCTAACATACTGAATCACCCGCTCAATACCCTTGTCATCTACCTGTACCAGTATCGCACCTATCGCATAGCTAGACGCATCAGTATACAACCTATACGGAGCATTCAAATTCGGATATGTGAGAACCGTCTCACTACACAGCAAGTTTTGCAATTTCTTAAACGCTTGCTGTTCCTCCTGACCCCACTCAAAACGTTTATATTTCTTAGTCAATTCTATCAAAGGCTTAGCAATTTCGGCATAGCCTTGCACACAAGAGCGGTAATACCCTGTAGCGCCCAGGAAACTTCTCACCTCACCCACGTCGCGTGGCGGTGACATTTCTCTTATGACCTTGACCTTCTGGACCTGAGGAGCCACTCCCTGTGCTGAAACACGATATCCTAACAAATCAACTGATGGTCGGGCGAAATCGCATTTCGATTTTTTTACTTGCAAATTATATTCTTGAATTCTACGCATAACCTTACGCAAATGCTGTGCATGCTCAGCCGGATTTCTCGAATATATGACTATATCGTCGACGAAAACATGCAGATATTTTCCCACGAATTCTCGGAAAATATCGTTCATTGCCCTCTGAAATACGGCACCTGAGTTCGCAAAACCGAACGGCATCCGAACAAAGTCGAACAAGCCTTCACTACAAACGAACGCTGTTTTCTCTATGTCTTGGCTGTCCATTGGTATCTGCCAATAGCCAGACTTCAAGTCCATAGTCGAAAATATCGTTGCGCCGCACATCGAATCAAAAATATCGGCTATGTTTGGCAGTGGATAACTATCCTTCTTGCACACATAATTCAACTTTCTGTAGTCGACACAAAATCTAGTCCCCCCGTCCTTTTTAGGGACCAACGTAATGGGCGACGCCCATGGCGATGACGATGGTCTTATGACGCCCGCTGCCAGCATTTCAGCCACTTGATTCTTGACTATATACTGCTTGGCCAACGGTAGACGGTAGGCTTTTTGCCTTATAGGATAAGCATCTCCCGTTGGTACCGTACACCTCACTTTGGGGACCAGTCCTAACGTGTTTGGACGAGCCGTATCAAAAATATCTGCAAAGTCCGTCATGACTTTGTCGATATTTTTATATCCGGTCATTTCCTTACAGCTTGCATAGACATAATTTGTCTGCTCTCTATGCGGATATTCAAAGGGATATATCTGGCCAAACCATACCACAATTTTGGCCCGATAGTCAATCTTTGCATTTCCCAGGTGCAAAGCATCCGCTCCAAGTAAACATTCATGCCTCATTCTGGCCACAATCGTACTAGGGATGGGTCGGGCGTTCTTGAACTTTACTTGTGTCTCCCCCAACAACTTTATCGGGGAACCATTTACAGCCAAGAGCGTTCTTGCTCTTTTCAATGGCCTAGCATTCAACATGCTACGCCATATATCTTTACGAATCAAGGATGTGCTAGCACCAGTATCCACTAAGGCATGCAGGTACTTACCCTGATCCGATGGACCGTCTCTATCCATTTTCAGACGGATTAAGAACCGCTCGGTCGGTGCTTTCACCAACGGCTCTCTCCGTCGTCGTTTCCCGGGCTCCTTCGGCCACTAACAACTTCGGCGTAGCTATTTTCCCGGGAGGATGCGTCCTGTGCGGCACCGTATGAATAACGGCCCTGTGCATCCGTCCCTTCTCCGGTCAATACGAACCCATCACGGTCTTCATATTCGTACTGGTTACGTCGAGCATTGTTCATGTCCATTCGATTGTTTCTCGAACATTCTCGTGGCGTCGTTCGTATGTCCGTCTGTCGGTCGTTCACCGCGTCGATTTCCATGTCGTCAATGCGGGGACGCTTGATTGCCCCGCGGTTAGCCGGACCCTTTTGTTGGGTCCCGGCAGGACCATTCTGCAGCGGACAGTCTCTTATGTAGTGGCCGTCTTTGCCACACCCAAAACATTTTATTGTTACGGCAGGAGTCGCCTGCCGGCTCATATACGTCCCAAAACAATTCTGGGCCGTATGTCCTTCTCGGCCACATGTAAAACATGTCATGGGTGGCCGTTGTGGTCGGGGCTGTGGTCGCGGTTGTAGTCGTCGTGCGGACGGTTGCACTGTCTGACGGCAGTCACTCTTATAATGGCCGACCCGGCCACAGTTATAGCAGGTGATGTTTCGTAAGTCTTTTCCCGCCCTAACTGGTCGGGGCGACGGTGGTGTACGTGGTTTTGCTAGCGGTGGGGTTCTCTTCTCGGGCTTGGCGGCCCCAGTCGCTGTCTGCCGCTCTAGCTGTAAGTCGCTCACCAACCCACACAATTGCTCAACCATTCTATTCTGTTGAGCAATCTGTTTCTTTAGCGTGCTAACCACGCTCCAGATCTCCTTTTCCTCTCCGGGACCCACTACGTTTACCTCCATGCCCTGTTCTCGTCGTTCGTTGATTTGCATGGCCTGGAGCAGGTCGTCACAGGTGGCCTCTTCCTCTGCAATCTCAATAGCACGGGCCAGGGTGGTGGCCTTCTTGCGGACAATCCTTTTGCTGAGACGATGATCAGATAGTCCCTTGAGGTAAATCCCCAAGATGGTCCTCCTGTTGTCGATGTTCTCGACAGGGTAAGCCCGGGCGCTCAGCTCCCTATAACGTCTGTTAAACGTTATGATGGTTTCATTCCGCCTTTGTCGTACACCCTCCAGATCATACTTGATCCGTTCTCCTTCGTTTGCTGAGATGAAGTTCAGTGTTATATACTCGTGGAATTCTTCGTAAGTGATATTCTCCCTTACTTTTCCCACGAGAAATCCATCTATGGCTCTGGACAATTGCCCTCGTGCCGCTCGCGTGATGATGTAGGCTGGTACGCCCTCTAGCCGTCCTTCATTAGCGACCCATGCTCGCCTGGTTTCGTCGAGGAAGGTTCTCACCTCCTCCGGCACTACTCCGTCGCAGGGTTGTATGCGGTAGATCGTGTCCCGGATCTCCTTCCGGTACACCCGCTCATTTTCTCGGCGGTCGCTGCTTTCGACGATCGCCCCGGCCATCGCCGTCCCCATGGCCTGCATGGCCGCCACGGTCTCAGGACGTAGCTCGACACGTCGATCGATGCCAGGCAGGGTCACGGTAGGGGGTTCTTGCGGGTTTGCCATTTCGCTAGCGATATTCTAATGTAATAACAACCTTTGCTAGTCTTGGTTGCTCAGGACAGTCTATTTCAGTCGTTATTTTAATTATGGTGCTGTCGCTATACTCTCTATGTTGGATGACCCTCGTTGTCTCTGTTGACTGGGCCCTCTCTATAAAAACCTTCACCCGGTCCGCGAGGTCTCTCAATACCACGTTGGCGGGTCGCTCTCTCAGTGCTTGGGCCATACAACTTTTTACTCACGGTTTTCACAGTTTGTCCAATCCTGGAAACATAAATCCTGACAGACGGAGCCACTGAAATTTTCTATTATCTAACTGAAGTTTTCTATTATCTATCTTCTTATTTCTTAACGCTTCGCTTCCCACGGCGGTAAGGCCTGTATGTGTGGTTGCTGCGACAACCGGTCTTACCGACAAGGAAAGTGGTCGATACGAGCTCGCCTCGTGTGTAGATGAGAATCACGATATTTATGTTCGTATCTGGGCCTGATCTGACTGGTATAGAAGTCGGTGGTTCGTGACGGTGGTCTTCCGTCGCTTCCAGAATTATGCAATAACTCAAACTCTTGCTTCGAGGATATCGAAGTGATGATTTTATTTTACTAATCTTACTATATATACTTCACTATCAATTATAGGTGGCTTATACTACCACCGATGTATCTCCCTATCAACTATGAGTGGCTTATACTACCACCAAAATACTTTGAGCAAGGAAGTACTGACTTTTGTTCAATACGAATACTGGTTACTCTACCATCTAAAAGTTGCTTTTCACGATTCGCTAATTCACTTTTATCAAATACTGTTCTTGGCTACTTAAAGCCGTTCACCAAGAACTTGTGTGAATTTCGACAAATTCAGTTCCACAGAACTATACGAATTCGAGGCTAGGTTTACCTAAGCGCAATAATTTTCGGACTCCCCATCAAATTTGAAAGTTCCCCTTATGTACTGCTTCGCCATGTCACGGTCATGTTCGGGTTGTTACACCCCACCCTTGGAGCCCCCGCTTTGCCTCGTTTTGCTTACTACTCTTATAAAACTTTTGACCAATCCATTCCGGCCGTTCGCGTACTCCGAAGATATACCTGAACATTGGCAAAGCAGTACTTGAGTGATGGGATCTGTCGGATTTCGGTCTCAATAATGGATTTTGCTTTGGCAACCATTCCTAATCTCAAGCTTAATGGCTTACTTGACGGACGTCCTCTGTCAGTTTTTCGTCTCGTTTTCTACTCTACCTGGCGCCGGACGTTACCACGTCCATGTCCGGCCCCTTGCTCATTAGGCTTGCGCCTGCATTCTACAAGGGTGCTGTGACGTAGTGACCATATGGCCCGCCTGACTCACCAACATCTGGTGCTGTTGGTCGCTTTTACAGAAACTCGGTTACCGTTATCACGGTCCCACGGTAAGTCGGTCGCTACGTCATTTCTATGAGTCATCCAGCTTATGCTACCTGTACTCTGTCCGTAGTACCCTACCGACGCTCCTGCTTGAATATTTGGAAACTATTGGTCATAACTTCTGCTGAATACTATAAACGGTTGTGCCGCTGCTACAGCAACAACTTTCATCTTTTAATTACCGCCAGATACCATCAACTCACAACCCTAGGTCCTTCTCCATTCTATCCAATTTCACTCAATATTTCGGCTATAGTTTCGCGTCAGTTTCGCATCGACTCCCTATTGATGCATCCAGTTATCCGTTCATTAACTCATCTGGTATTCACAAATACAATAATTTCACTGGGCCATCCCTGCAAATATAAGATGTCCCCGGGGTCATGACTCCCCGTACGACAATCCGATATCCACAATGTGACCATGGTGGGTGTAGTGACCATGGTGGGAGCAGGGAGCATGGTGGGTGTAGTGACCACGGTGGGAGCAGGGACCATGGTGGGAGCAGGGACCATGGTGGGTGTAGTGACCATGGTGGGAGCAGGGATCATGGTGGGTGTAGTGACCATGGTGGCTGCAGGCACCATGTTGGGAGCAGGGACCATGGTGGGTCAAGTGACCATGGTGGGAGCAGGGACCATGTTGGGTGTAGTGACCATGGTGGGAGCAGGGAGCATGGTGGGTGTAGTGACCACGGTGGGAGCAGGGAGCATGGTGGGTGTAGTGACCACGGTGGGAGCAGGGACCATGGTGGGTGCAGGGACCATGGTGGGTGTAGTGACCATGGTGGGAGCAGGGAACACGGTGGGTGCAGGGACCATGGTGGGTGAAGTGACCACAGTGGGAGCAGGGACCATGGTGGGAGCAGGGACCACTGTGGGTGCAGGGACCATGGTGGGTGAAGTGACCATGGTGGGAGCAGGGACCATGGTTGGTGTAGTGACCATGGTGGGAGCATGGTGGGTGTAGTGACCACGGTGGGAGCAGGGACCATGGTGGGTGCAGGGACCATGGTGGGTGTAGTGACCATGGTGGGAGCAGGGACCACGGTGGGTGCAGGGACCATGGTGGGTGTAGTGACCACGGTGGGAGCAGGGACCATGGTGGGTGTAGTGACCATGGTGGGAGCAGGGACCACTGTGGGTGCAGGGACCATGGTGGATGAAGTGACCATGGTGGGAGCAGGGACCATGGTGTGAGCAGGGACCATGGTGGGTGTAGTGACCATGGTGGGAGCAGGGAGCATGGTGGCTGCAGGGACCATGGTGGGTCAAGTGACCATGGTGGGTGTAGTGACCATGGTGGGAGCAGGGACCATGGTGGGTGTAGTGACCACGTGGGAGCAGGGACCATGGTGGGTGCAGGGACCATGGTGGGTGTAGTGACCATGGTGGGAGCAGGGACCAATGGTGGGTGCAGGGACCATGGTGGGTGAAGTGACCACGGTGGAAGCAGGGACCATGGTGGGTGTAGTGATCATGGTGGGAGCAGGGACCACTGTGGGTGTAGGGACCATGGTGGGTGAAGTGACCATGGTGGTAGCAGGGACCATGGTGGGAGCAGGGACCATGGTGGGTGTAGTGACCATGGTGGGAGCAGGGATCATGGTGGGTGTAGTGACCATGGTGGCTGCAGGGACCATGTTGGGAGCAGGGACCATGGTGGGTCAAGTGACCATGGTGGGAGCAGGGACCATGTTGGGTGTAGTGACAATGGTGGGAGCAGGGAGCATGGTGGGTGTAGTGACCACGGTGGGAGCAGGGACCATGGTGGGTGTAGTGACCATGGTGGGAGCATGGACCACGGTGTGTGCAGGGACCATGGTGGGTGAAGTGACCACGGTGGGAGCAGGGACCATGGTGGGTGTAGTGACCATGGTGGGAGCAGGGACCACTGTGGGTGCAGGGACCATGGTGGGTGAAGTGACCATGGTGGGAGCAGGGACCATGGTGGAAGCAGGGACCATGGTGGGTGTAGTGACCATGGTGGGAGCAGGGACCACTGTGGGTGCAGGGACCATGGTGGATGAAGTGACCATGGTGGGAGCAGGGACCATGGTGTGAGCAGGGACCATGGTGGGTGTAGTGACCATGGTGGGAGCAGGGAGCATGGTGGGTGTAGTGACCATGGTGGCTGCAGGGACCATCGTGGTTCAAATGACCATGGTGGGTGTAGTGACCATGGTGGGAGCAGGGAGCATGGTGGGTGTAGTGACCACGGTGGGAGCAGGGACCATGGTGGGAGCAGGGACCATGGTGGGTGTAGTGACCATGGTGGGAGCAGGGATCATGGTGGGTGTAGTGACCATGGTGGCTGCAGGGACCATGTTGGGAGCAGGGATCATGGTGGGTCAAGTGACCATGGTGGGAGCGGGGACCATGTTGGGTGTAGTGACCATGGTGGGAGCAGGGAGCATGGTGGGTGTAGTGACCACGGTGGGAGCAGGGAGCATGGACCATGGTGGGTGCAGGGACCATGGTGGGTGTAGTGACCATGGTGGGAGCAGGGACCACGGTGGGTGCAAGGACCATGGTGGGTGAAGTGACCACGGTGGGAGCAGGGACCACGGTTGGTGTAGTGACCATGGTTGGAGCATGGTGGGTGTAGTGACCACGATGGGAGCAGGGACCATGGTGGGTGCAGGGACCATGGTGGGTGTAGTGACCATGGTGGGAGCAGGGACCACGGTGGGTGCAGGGACCATGGTGGGTGTAGTGACCACGGTGGGAGCAGGGACCATGGTGGGTGTGGTGACCATGGTGGGAGCAGGGACCACTGTGGGTGCAGGGACCATGGTGGATGAAGTGACCACGGTGGGAGCAGGGAGCATGGTGGCTGCAGGGACCATGTTGGGAGCAGGGACCATGGTGGGTCAAGTGACCATGGTTGGAGCAGGGACCATAGTTGGTGTAGTGACCATGGTGGGAGCATGGTGGGTGTAGTGACCACGGTGGGAGCAGGGACCATGGTGGGTGCAGGGACCATGGTGGGTGTAGTGACCATGGTGGGAGCAGGGACAACGGTGGGTGCAGGGACCATGGTGGGTGTAGTGACCACGGTGGGAGCAGGGACCATGGTGGGTGTAGTGACCATGGTGGGAGCAGGGACCACTGTGGGTGCTGGGACAATGGTGGATGAAGTGACCATGGTGGGAGCAGGGACCATGGTGTGAGCAGGGACCATGGTGGGTGTAGTGACCATGGTGGGAGCAGGGAGCATGGTGGGTGTAGTGGCCATGGTGGCTGCAGGGACCATGTTGGGAGCAGGGACCATGGTGGGTCATGTGACCATGGTGGGTGTAGTGACCATGGTGGGAGCAGGGAGCATGGTGGGTGTAGTGACCACGGTGGGAGCAGGGACCATGGTGGGAGCAGGGACCATGGTGGGTGTAGTGACCATGGTGGGAGCAGGGATCATGGTGGGTGTAGTGACCATGGTGGCTGCAGGCACCATGTTGGGAGCAGGGACCATGGTGGGTCAAGTGACCATGGTGGGAGCAGGGACCATGTTGGGTGTAGTGACCATGGTGGGAGCAGGGAGCATGGTGGGTGTAGTGACCACGGTGGGAGCAGGGAGCATGGTGGGTGTAGTGACCACGGTGGGAGCAGGGACCATGGTGGGTGCAGGGACCATGGTGGGTGTAGTGACCATGGTGGGAGCAGGGAACACGGTGGGTGCAGGGACCATGGTGGGTGAAGTGACCACAGTGGGAGCAGGGACCATGGTGGGAGCAGGGACCACTGTGGGTGCAGGGACCATGGTGGGTGAAGTGACCATGGTGGGAGCAGGGACCATGGTTGGTGTAGTGACCATGGTGGGAGCATGGTGGGTGTAGTGACCACGGTGGGAGCAGGGACCATGGTGGGTGCAGGGACCATGGTGGGTGTAGTGACCATGGTGGGAGCAGGGACCACGGTGGGTGCAGGGACCATGGTGGGTGTAGTGACCACGGTGGGAGCAGGGACCATGGTGGGTGTAGTGACCATGGTGGGAGCAGGGACCACTGTGGGTGCAGGGACCATGGTGGATGAAGTGACCATGGTGGGAGCAGGGACCATGGTGTGAGCAGGGACCATGGTGGGTGTAGTTACCATGGTGGGAGCAGGGAGCATGGTGGCTGCAGGGACCATGGTGGGTCAAGTGACCATGGTGGGTGTAGTGACCATGGTGGGAGCAGGGACCATGGTGGGTGTAGTGACCACGTGGGAGCAGGGACCATGGTGGGTGCAGGGACCATGGTGGGTGTAGTGACCATGGTGGGAGCAGGGACCAATGGTGGGTGCAGGGACCATGGTGGGTGAAGTGACCACGGTGGAAGCAGGGACCATGGTGGGTGTAGTGATCATGGTGGGAGCAGGGACCACTGTGGGTGTAGGGACCATGGTGGGTGAAGTGACCATGGTGGTAGCAGGGACCATGGTGGGAGCAGGGACCATGGTGGGTGTAGTGACCATGGTGGGAGCAGGGATCATGGTGGGTGTAGTGACCATGGTGGCTGCAGGGACCATGTTGGGAGCAGGGACCATGGTGGGTCAAGTGACCATGGTGGGAGCAGGGACCATGTTGGGTGTAGTGACAATGGTGGGAGCAGGGAGCATGGTGGGTGTAGTGACCACGGTGGGAGCAGGGACCATGGTGGGTGTAGTGACCATGGTGGGAGCATGGACCACGGTGTGTGCAGGGACCATGGTGGGTGAAGTGACCACGGTGGGAGCAGGGACCATGGTGGGTGTAGTGACCATGGTGGGAGCAGGGACCACTGTGGGTGCAGGGACCATGGTGGGTGAAGTGACCATGGTGGGAGCAGGGACCATGGTGGAAGCAGGGACCATGGTGGGTGTAGTGACCATGGTGGGAGCAGGGACCACTGTGGGTGCAGGGACCATGGTGGATGAAGTGACCATGGTGGGAGCAGGGACCATGGTGTGAGCAGGGACCATGGTGGGTGTAGTGACCATGGTGGGAGCAGGGAGCATGGTGGGTGTAGTGACCATGGTGGCTGCAGGGACCATCGTGGTTCAAATGACCATGGTGGGTGTAGTGACCATGGTGGGAGCAGGGAGCATGGTGGGTGTAGTGACCACGGTGGGAGCAGGGACCATGGTGGGAGCAGGGACCATGGTGGGTGTAGTGACCATGGTGGGAGCAGGGATCATGGTGGGTGTAGTGACCATGGTGGCTGCAGGGACCATGTTGGGAGCAGGGATCATGGTGGGTCAAGTGACCATGGTGGGAGCGGGGACCATGTTGGGTGTAGTGACCATGGTGGGAGCAGGGAGCATGGTGGGTGTAGTGACCACGGTGGGAGCAGGGAGCATGGACCATGGTGGGTGCAGGGACCATGGTGGGTGTAGTGACCATGGTGGGAGCAGGGACCACGGTGGGTGCAAGGACCATGGTGGGTGAAGTGACCACGGTGGGAGCAGGGACCACGGTTGGTGTAGTGACCATGGTTGGAGCATGGTGGGTGTAGTGACCACGGTGGGAGCAGGGACCATGGTGGGTGCAGGGACCATGGTGGGTGTAGTGACCATGGTGGGAGCAGGGACCACGGTGGGTGCAGGGACCATGGTGGGTGTAGTGACCACGGTGGGAGCAGGGACCATGGTGGGTGTGGTGACCATGGTGGGAGCAGGGACCACTGTGGGTGCAGGGACCATGGTGGATGAAGTGACCACGGTGGGAGCAGGGAGCATGGTGGCTGCAGGGACCATGTTGGGAGCAGGGACCATGGTGGGTCAAGTGACCATGGTTGGAGCAGGGACCATAGTTGGTGTAGTGACCATGGTGGGAGCATGGTGGGTGTAGTGACCACGGTGGGAGCAGGGACCATGGTGGGTGTAGTGACCATGGTGGGAGCAGGGACCACGGTGGGTGCAGGGACCATGGTGGGTGTAGTGACCACGGTGGGAGCAGGGACCATGGTGGGTGTAGTGACCATGGTGGGAGCAGGGACCACTGTGGGTGCTGGGACAATGGTGGATGAAGTGACCATGGTGGGAGCAGGGACCATGGTGTGAGCAGGGACCATGGTGGGTGTAGTGACCATGGTGGGAGCAGAGAGCATGGTGGGTGTAGTGGCCATGGTGGCTGCAGGGACCATGTTGGGAGCAGGGACCATGGTGGGTCATGTGACCATGGTGGGTGTAGTGACCATGGTGGGAGCAGGGAGCATGGTGGGTGTAGTGACCACGGTGGGAGCAGGGACCATGGTGGGAGCAGGGACCATGGTGGGTGTAGTGACCATGGTGGGAGCAGGGATCATGGTGGGTGTAGTGACCATGGTGGCTGCAGGCACCATGTTGGGAGCAGGGACCATGGTGGGTCAAGTGACCAT
>JAVVLW010005130.1:7500-10737 GCA_034401795.1 Chaetoderma sp. LZ-2023a
TAGATTAGACTGAAGTTGGAACTTGCTTTTGTTCTGAAAGCTCGTGAAAGTATTCTGGTTTGGGAGAAATTCATCTAACTTGCACCTTTTCTTTCCGCATTTGCGAGATTCGCCTACACCTATAATAGGACGATTGTGAGAAATTTTGGTAGGCCGACGATTTGAGGCATTATCTGGAATGGTTTCCAAGCCGTCTAATGTTTCAGATTTGATTTTGCGCAGGAATCGTGAGGAGTAACCTCGTGGTTTGAGGGCTTTGAATAGGGTAGAGCACGCTTCTTCAAAGTTTTTCCTATCACTCGAATTCCTGTGAAAACGGATTATTTGTGATTTAACTATTCCTTTAAAAGTATGTGGTGGATGGAAAGATTTTTTGTGCAATAGCTGATGCGAATCGGTTGGTTTGAAATACACTTTGTAGTCTAAGTAGCCAGTTGTTTCATACTTTAGACCTTTATATACAGTTACATCCAGGAAATCTACGGACATCTCGTCAATGGTTGCTTTTAATTTGATATTCGGATCGTGATTGTTCAGAATTTCGAAAAAATCATCAAACTCTGCCTTTGTGTGTTGCCAAATCATGAAAATGTCATCAAGGTACCTGCGATAAATGAGGGGATGTTTTGGACACTTTTCTAACGCTTCCTCCTCCCACTCTGCTACGTAAATATTGGCAAAACATGGACTAAAGCGCTTGCCCATCGCGCAGCCGCAAATTTGTTGGTAAATTTCGCCATCGAATTCAAAATCATTGCCTTTCAGACTCAGCTCTAATAGAGCTATTACTTCTCTGTCTGGCCTGTTGGTGTCTGGGTAGTTCACGAATGCTCTACGGATAGAATTTATACCCTTCTCGATGTCAATGTTTGTATACATAGCATCGATGTCAAGCGTGACCAAGAATGAATTTGGAGGTATCCAGGTCTCAGAGACCTGTGATAAGAAGTCTTCTGTGTTTTTCAAGAAGCTGGGGTGTCTATTTGCTATTGGCTGTAGATGGTAATCGATGTATTCACTGATTCTGTAGGATTCTGAGCCACAATCAGAGATTATAGGTCGCCCGGGCGGTGACATTGGGTCCAACCACGAATCTATGGGTTTATGAATTTTTGGCAAAAGATAGAAAGTCCGTGGTTTTGACTCAAGTTTAGCAAAGAGATACTTATGTTGCTTTTCGGTGATCTTCTTGCTATCGAGCAATTTTTGAAGAATCTCATTAAATTTGCTGCAATTATTTTGCCAAAGTGGTTTGCTTAGTTTCTGGTAATGCTTTGGGTTACTAAGTTGTCGTTGTGCTTCACGTTTATAGTTATCTTTAAGCATTATTACAGTCGCCGACCCTTTATCTGCAGGTTTGATGACAATTTCGCTGTTTTTAGACAATTCAATTAAGGCCTGGCGTTCCTCATAGGGTAAATTTGGTTGATCATTAGGGAATGTAGAATTTTTAACACGTTCTGAAAAGAGTTCTATGCTTTCACCGATCGCTGGGTCCAGGATTTTTACGTTTGGTGCCCAGCCAGTTTTTTCAATGAATGGTGGAATGTTACTATTAGAGTTACGAAAGAAATCTGCTAACTTAATACGGTGACTAAATTCAGATGTTTCCATACAGCCATTATCTAAAAGAGCATCCAAACCTGTTTTAGGTTTTGGTGTTGGGACAAATGTAAGACCAAAATTGAGCAGTGACTGCTCTGCTTCACCTAATGGGGAGCCAGTTAGATTGACAATATTACTGCCCAGTCCTGTTTCCGGGCGGATGTTACCCTGGCCCTTGTCTAGTTTAAATTTAGGAATTTAAGCCAAGCAGAATACATCGAGTTAGCTGTCTTCTCAGTCCAATGAATGTTATCCTTAACAACATTAAATTCAGAGAGTCTAAGTGCAGGAATGACAGTCACAGATTTTGATGATTCAGCCGTCGAATTGATGGACTGAATCGCCAACTTCTGCTGAGCTGTCAACCGACTTGAATAGTTAAGTTTTGCGAAGTAAATCGCAGTCTTTGGGAATTTGGACTTAATCGCACTGAGAAGCAGCATTAATCTATGTTTGGAACTAGAGATGGGTTCATTCATATCATTAATGCCAATGTTAATCACTATTTTCTCTGGTTTAAATGATCCAGTGTACTTTTGAATTAGTCCTCTAGCATGACACAATTTAGCTCCTGGGTAGCAGGCAACTTGCGTTTCAGGGTGGGGCTCAACATTAATGCGACTCAGGTTCGAAGCTCCAAAGATGAGTACTTTGTTCGTGAGAACAGGTAGTCGCCAGTCAATTTTGTTTTCGATTTCATGACGAAATTTCCAAAAAATGTTTCTCTCCAACATGGTGGGTTGTTGGGGTCTATTTGCAAATTTAATAGGACGCACCTCTGGTGCATTACTTGGACCTGGAGTTGGAGAGAAGCTGGGCTGTGGCAGTTTCCCTGTTGGGGATGGGGTCTTGAGACCCGATGGTTGACTGCTCTGGGGGGATTTCTGAGAAGCGCCAGTCCGTGGACCAGATTTTCTACCATTAACCCTTTCCCTCTGTGGCAAGGGCGGATATTCGTCTGGGTCATTTAGATTGCCTAGTGGAGAGTCAGGTAGTGGGATTAATGATGCTTCAAATAGCATATCTCTAGGGCCAGAATCTAATGGTAGCAATGGAGAGATTTTATTGTCTACTCGTTTTGTGACTGGCGGCGAAGTTTCAGGTGATCTGAGGCGTTTTTTCATTTGTGATTGTGGGGACCACAGTTGGTATCATGACCAGAGGTGTGGCTTGTGCGAGATTTTGGATCGGTTGCTGAGATGGATCTATCGGTCGCACAAAATCGTAAAAAGAACTAATCGCATTAATGTCGAGCTTTCTATTATAATTGTTTTTTGCCCAGCGTATAGCATTGGATTTAGCACGACCTAGGTCTAAATGTGGCATTGCCTGTGTGAGGACTACTTCAGTTCTAATACTACCAAGTTGTTCATTATAGTGATTTAACATGGCCTTAATGGTAGATTTTGCCCACTCAAAATTCACATTCCAGATGGCAAAGTAGATGTCATCATTTGGTATAGCTGGCTTACAAAATCCATTCAGCTCTTCCACCTTCCTGCTAAGCCCATCAGGGAGAGTTTCGGCATCTAAATGCCTACGTAGCGTAGCAATATGGTGGAAGCACTGAATTATTACCAGGCGCGCATGCGCAGATGAACCCCCTTTACCATCTAACACACGTGTCATGCG
>JAVVLW010005131.1:0-10134 GCA_034401795.1 Chaetoderma sp. LZ-2023a
AAGAGGAGATAAAAAAGAGTTCGGCTGCAACACGGCTTGAGCCGCTCTCTGATAAACGGCTTGAAAAAGAAAAGCTTATTTTTCGCAGTTATGACAGCATGAATGTTAATGTAAGGAGAAAAAATGGATAACAAACTAAGCATTCTTTTAAATATTCCCACTTTCAGTGGTCTTTCCAAAGACCAGGTAAAACAAGTTGGGCGGATAGCTGTTGAAAAAAAAACCATGAAAGGCGAAATGATTTTTGCGGAAGGAGATGAGGGAAACGGCTTTTATATTGTGGTTAAAGGACGGGTGAAAGTTTTTAAAGTTTCACCTGAAGGAAAAGAACATATTCTTCATATTGTGGGGCCTGGAGAAACCTTCGGGCAGGTCGCTGTTTATGCCGGGTGGTCATTTCCTGCGAATTCTGAGGCAATTACCAAAATTCATCTGCTCTTTATCCCCAGAGCCGAATTCGTTGAGCTTATTGCCGACAATCCATCCCTGGCCATGAGTATGCTCGCTGTTCTCTCCCTGCGGCTAAGGGAATTTACCGTTCAGATTGAAAACCTTTCTTTAAAAGAGGTTCCCGGGCGCCTTGCTTCCTATCTTATTTATCTGGCCGATGAGCAAAAAACAGGGGATCACATTTCTCTGCCTATTTCAAAAGGACAACTGGCCAGCCTCCTTGGAACCATTCCTGAAACTTTGTCTCGAATTTTCACAAAAATGAGCAGCCGGAAGCTAATCGAGGTAAGCGGCAAGGAAATAACAATTTCAGACCGCACCGGGCTTGATGATCTGGCCATTCACGGAAAGATAGACAATGAATAAAAATATTAGCATAGGAGCGCTTATATCAGGAAGCGGGACAAACCTGCAGGCTATAATCGATTCCTGCGAAACAGGAAAAATAAAAGGTAAACTGGCATTTGTGGGGTCGGACAATCCGGATGCAAAAGGCCTTGAAAGGGCCCGCAGGTATAAAATTCCTACATTTGTTGTGGACTATTCATCTATTATAAAACGATCTAAAATAAAAACGGATAAAGCCACGCTGCCTGATGATTATAACTTTGATGATTTGTTGTCCAAGCAAGCTCTTATGTTAGAGAATACCAATTTAAAAAAAACTAAAAACTTTATAATGACACGGGCAATTGCCGAAAGAGAGCTGCTGGACAAGATGAAACCATACCCTTTTGATCTTCTTGTACTGGCAGGGTTTATGAGAAATTTAACCCCGTATTTTATCGACAGGGTGAACACGGATCCTGATCACCCACGTATAATGAACATCCACCCTGCACTCCTTCCCGCATTTCCCGGAACAGACGGATATGGAGATACTTTTCAATATGGATGCAAGGTGGGCGGCTGCAGTGTCCATTTTATTGATTATGGGGAAGATACAGGGCCGATAATAGGCCAGAAAGTATTTCAGATCGAAAATGATGACACCCTTGATACGATTAAGAAAAAAGGGTTGGCCCTAGAATGGGAACTTTATCCGGAATGTATTAACCTGTTTGCCGAAAGCAGGCTTAAAATAGTCAAGGTTCCATATATTCTGAAAAACGGTGAAGAAAGACAGAGAACCGTAGTGAAAATTTTAAGGCCAAAGGATTTAAGTTGCCAAGGATTCGAGTGATTCTCCTCAGAAAAGACAGCTCCCCAGGAGCAACTACTTATCATTTATCATTTCATGAATCACTTCCGTTATTCTTCAGCCCATGCCAAAAATTGCGTGATGCTTAAATGCTTGATATCTCTGTATGGAGAATCAATTTTATTGTCCAGCGAAACCACGTATTTCGCTACATCTTTTTTTGTATAATGCAGATTGTTGAACTCACGCTCCCATAGTGAACGGTTTTCATTTCGGTCCCCGAGCTGCCAACACACTTGAATAAGGGCGGTTTTGCTGCTTTTTTCAACGTAGAAGTCAATTTCAAGATTCTTGTTACGATAACCCAGGTACCGTTGTACCTTGAAGTTGTTTCTCAACAGCTCTATGTACACCATGTTTTCAAGCAGGCGGCCCTTTTGAGTTTGAGCTTTGTAGTCGGATAAACAAAGATCGCTTAAATAAATCTTGTCGACGCTGCGTTTGAGGATTTCTTTTGCGCGGTGGGAATAAGTGGATGGGGAATACAGAAAGTAGACATCCTCCATATAACCGATATAAGTGCTTACCAAAGAACTGGTGGTTTGAGTAGCGGCTGAACTGCCCCTTGGTAATTTAATATTTTGTAAAACCGCATTTGAAATGCTTTTAATTGAGAGCTCCTGGGAAAAAGAGATGCGGCAATAATCGATAAGCGCATACAACAGCCCCGGGTTGGATGGGTTATAGCGCGAGACAATATCGTACTTCACGGTTGAGTTGACAATATCGGAAATCAACTGCATTTTCTGTTCCTCATTATGGACTTTTAAAACTTCGGGCATTCCTCCAGCCAGAAGATATTTTTCAACATTATTCGTTGCGTATTCGGTTTTGGTAAACTGACAGAATTCCGCAAAGGAAAATGGAAAGACCTGTAATGTTGTGTATCGACCTCCCAGCTTTGCAGAGAAATCATCAGATAACATTTTTGAATTGGATCCTGTGATAATCAATCTGCAGGGCATGGATGTATCTTCAAAAATCGATGCAACGTTTTCATCCCAATTTTCCAGCTCCTGAACTTCGTCCAGAACAAGCAAAACAGGATGCTTTCTATCGACAAGCCGTTCCATCCACCATTCAACAATGGAGATAAAATTTTTTTCCTCCCTGACCTCCGTAATTGGCTTTAGAAAAAAATTGATGTACAAAATATTCTTTCTTGGAACGCCCTCATCCCACAGCTTTTTTATGTACTGTCGAGCGATGACGCTTTTGCCGCACCGGCGTTGTCCCATAATGCTGGTTACGACGTTCACATCCTGTAAATGAGCAAGTTTTGACAGGTAACGCATTCGGGTCATGTTCCTGACTGGTAGCAGTGATTTCTTAGTGCCGGTCTCCCAAAATGCTCTCGATTGGATTTTTTGCTTTAAGGTTACTATTGGCATATTACCGCTCCTTATGCAGTTTGTAATCTCATAGTAATCTATGCATTGTATTTGTGCAACAATTAATTTGGTGTTAAGATTTGCATAAGGAATATGCATAAAACCATTTAGCCTGATTATCTGCTTTTACCATCAATGGAAGAACGACGTGTCGGGTCGAAGCCGGAGGCGTAGCCTGAAGACACCATATGTTGTGAATCATTTCGATGCCTTCTTTATGGCTGCTCTCACATATTTAACAGCACCTTGGTCAATCGGAAAGAGGGATTACATTCGAAGAAATAGTCCAAAGGTACCCGTTCACGCCCATTCGGAATAAAAAGGCTGTGCAATCTCTATCCTGTAAGCGTTCACAGGTGCTGCATATGTGCGTGATCAGGGCGATCAGCTATAGTCTGCTATGCTGGTTGCCCTGATCACGTGCAGATGTGGTGCCTGTGAACGCTTACGTCCAAAGAATTGCATTTGGAGCTAAAGTCATTGAAACGGATCATCCCAACAAGAAGAAATATCCGAATCAAAAAATATTGATAATTGATGTGGATGGATATGCCTATTTAGTTCCATGCGTTACAGATAAAAAGGAGTATTTTCTTAAAACGATTATTCCCGGCAGAAAGGCGACCAGGAAATACCTTGGAGAAGAAAATGGCTAAAAAACAAAAAAAGATAGTCCTTGATGAATACGAGAAAGAAATCTTAGAGGCATACGAAAACGGAAAGCTAAAACCCTCGAAATCGCAGGCTGATTACCAGGTAACAGCACGTAATACAATGAAAAAGAACCGTAAGATCAACATAAGGATTTCGGAAAATGACCTTTCCGCATTACAAAGAAGAGCCGCACGGGAAGGCATTCCCTATCAAACATTAATTGGAAGTGTGCTTCACAAATATGCCAGTGGATTTTTGAAAGAAGCCGGATAATAAGGAACCGGCATAATCAATTTATTTCTACACAATAAATGTTGACGAAGGGTGTAGTTTGGATGACCTCAAAATTTGAGTCGACTTCCCGTCCGTCATTACGGCGTATCTTTTTTCACTATTTCCCTGTAAATAGATGTAAAACAGTACTGTATTGCCATAATTCATACAATAGCATATAATTCAATATGTTATGCTGTTTGTAAAATAATTGTGTAAAGACTTGTAAAGCACGATGGAATATAGTATAATGCAATTAAACAGCATGAGCCATTTTTTATAATCCCTCTGAAAAAGATAGAAATTCCATGGATAATAAATATCTTACAATTAATGACGTCTGTAAATTGCTTAATATTAGCAGACCCACTCTTAATTCATATCGAGAGAAGTATGATATTTCTCACGTTGTCATCAAGGGCAGGATACTTTTCAATAAACTGGAAATACTTGAAAAGCTCTATTACAAAAATGAAATAGTAAAACCAGAGCTGGTGTTTACAGTAAATAACAATTTTAATGTCAAAAAATTGAGATCGCACAAAATGTGTTTGATATAAGGCAAATAAAGACGATTGATCCATTTGGAGCATTCTGCCTTCTATGCTGTTTGATGAGCAGGGTCAGGAGACAGGAATATATTTACTTGCTTATCGAGAGAAATTCCGCCTCATTTACCTGCAAAGCATCAATTTTTTTTCACGAATTAACACGGGCTCATTCAGAATATGTACACTATAATACATCAATCCTTGAAGATGTATATATAGATAGTCCTGAGACAATTATGCCTTTACACTTGATTGGTTACAGGGGCGGAGAAAAGAAAATCCTTGTAGATGTCTATACAAATCTTAAAAAAACAGGGTTTTTCAGATAACTTATGTTCATCCCTTGGTTGGATACTTGGAGAAATTGCTGACAACCACCGCGACCCATGCAGGTGGTGTACCATGCTACTTTATGCTTTCAAGCGCCATGGGTCCATCCCCTTTAAAATTTCTTATACTAACAACAGGCGATGTTGGTAAAGGAATCCCGGCAACTGTAAAATCAAACAAAAAATATTACGAATTGAATGATTATCAGGCATTAATTACAGCCTTTAAATCGGATGTTTCATCCTGGGATGACGTACATAAACGAGGGATGGGCCTAAATGATCTATTAGGTGTTACCAAAGGAAACGATTCCTGGGTTAGAGCTGAGTCAAACGGAAAGGGAGTATTTTTTGACTTTACTAAATCTTTTTGTAAAGTAAATGCAAGAAATGCAGGAACTGATGTAAATGGTACCAGGTACTGTTTGATTCTTATTGATTCAGAATTCAATTATGTTTCTAAAAAAGAAATTAATCAATTATTGGATAAACATTTGGAAGCAACTATGAGTACAGTCCCAATGAACCAATTCGGTTCTACGTTAACTGACAGAGCTGATGGGAAAAAGGCATTTCAGGAAATCTCCGACAAATACTCCCT
Organism: Chaetoderma sp. LZ-2023a; assembly: GCA_034401795.1. NCBI lineage: Eukaryota > Metazoa > Mollusca > Caudofoveata > Chaetodermatida > Chaetodermatidae > Chaetoderma > Chaetoderma sp. LZ-2023a. Next base: position 5,451 of record JAVVLW010005131.1, read on the forward strand.
TCCGGTAACCCTTGACTTTCAAGGTGTTGTCTCTTTAGGCTCATCATTTGGAGAAGAGGTAATTCTCAAGATTGCGCCCTTGCAGGATTTAAAAATCACCATTGCAAACACAAACAGTGTGATGAAAAACTCCGTAAGAAGGATTGTGGAAGAGACCGAGATTGAAGTAAACCTTGATGATTGAGGAGAAAATTCTTAATTTATTTGTGAAAAATTTCACTGTTTTATCCAATTGACTTTAAATTTTTTTTAATATATAAAAGTTACATAATTTTTATCTTTTTGTATTGCTCTCCATATGCTCGTGGTAAACCATAATTTGCTGCATAAAGGAGGAATGAAACATGGCTTTTTTTACTGTTGCCCAACCCTGCCGAAGAGCCTTTGCTTTTAACTCCGTCAGCAACTAACACACCGGTTTCCTTTGCGCACCTTCCTTCTATTGGAATTGGCGCAAATCTGTACATCCGTGTCGGCAATGAGCGATATCTCCTGTTTATCCACCAGCGGTACAACCCCCGTCAATTTTTTTAAAGGCCGGTGCCGGCACGGAAAAACAAATCCCGCTTTCTCCGGGTTCCGTTTCTATTTATGACAATGCTACTGAAATGCTGCCCTTTTATGTGGGCTCTGCCACGATGCATGCAGAGTCTGATGATGTTTTTTCTTATCGTGGTAACTATAGCCAAGGTACCTGTCAGCTGGGAAATCAGAATTCATAATAACGATACTGCCTCCAGACATTTTACATGGGTAGTGTCTGACAATAGTACAGAAGCCAGCCGGCCATGGCTGGATGTTGCATCGACCACCAGTCCGGCAGGCGAACTCGATTTTGATCATCCGGGTGGCAAAACGATTCTATCCGGGCAAAGAATTACACATACCCTTCAAATAGCCAACATGGGCACAGGCCCCCCTGGCAATTACCGACCCTGCCGGGGTCATCGGAACATCGGATTTTGAGATAGATTACCCTGCCGGGGAGTATCCCGCCAAACTCCTGTGGTGACATGATACTCGCTTTTAATGCGCCGTTAACACCGGGTGATTCATCAGAAACATATCGTATCGAAAGTTCGGATTCAGTGGCTCTTAATGATCCCACATCATTGCATAACAGGGAGGTGGCGCTGAATGCCTCATGCGGAATACTGGAAACCGTTTTGGTTTCTGGATGCATCAGGAAGTATGGCTTATACGCCTGACGGCATGCGGCCCGGCGGTAACTCCCCCGGATGCGCGCTGGGGAAAAATGAAAAATGCCGCCAAGCAGTTTCTTGATTTACTGGAAGATTTTGCCGGGGGGTTGGGGCGGATCGGTATTGTTCTTTTTCCTGATATTACCGGAGCTGGTTATCCTGAAACATTTCCGGGGCCTACCAGTGCCGTGCTCCAGGCATCAATTCCTGTTCCTGCGGATGTCACAGCTATCCAAAGCTCTTCTTGACAGCCATACACCGGTTGCCGGATACGGATGGACACCCATGGGGCAGGGGATTGAAACGGCAATGGGTCAGACAGCTGTTTCATACGGTTTGTTTGAGGGAGGTACAGCACCCACCTATAACCGGCGCTGGGATGTGTGGTCATGTCCGATGGTGCCCATAACCAGGGGGCCGCCTGACCCTTCCGGCTTTTACGGCGCAGGAGGTACATCCTTTATCGGCAAAAATATCCGTGTGATTGCCGTTGCATATGGTGACCCGGGTGCGATCCACTGGCCCGCCCGATCATAGCCAGATGAATGATCTCGAGACGGAATCGAATGGTCTGTTTCTGGACGCCGGTGCTGATGATGCGGGCACCGGTATTAAAAAAGCTTTTCGAAGTGCAATCGTATCTGAACTGACTTTAGATCCAACAATCGATCCAGGGGGTGGTGCTTACCGATGCCAAACCAGAAGTTCGCCGCAGTATAAATATTCTGCCGTATGACACACGGGTATCATTTATAGTTTAACTGGACTACATATGACAAAGACCGGGTCAGTGTTCAGCTGCTGACACCGAATTGTGATTTGATCACACCGGTGGAAGCAAAAAAACAAGAACATATCAAGTATCATCATAATCCGACATATTCAATTTGCACCATCGCTTCTGATTATCTGCAAAATACTGCCGAAGATAATCAGCATCGTTTTGGCGAATGGATACTTATCATTACCGGTCACGGTTTAAACAGCACTGATAAAGAAAACTTTGATTATGAAGTAATTACCCAATCACGTTTGAAAATGAAGCCGGAATTTGACAAGTTCGGTTACCATACAGGTGACACTATATCCCTATCTGTAAAATTAACACTGGACGGCAAACCGATTCCTGATGCCACTGTCTCGGCAAAGATTGATGCGCCCGGGAATTCCGCTCAAAACTGGCTGGCAAACGAAAGAATATCTTTCCAGGAGTTTGACCAGGCAAAGGAAGATTTAAAAGGAGCGGATGTCACTTTGCTTGACATAAAAGCACGTGCCGTACGGCTTAAAGGCCGCAAATTAAACGCTTTTAAGAGAAAAGAGAAAATCATAATGACAGACCCGGGGCACTTGGGGATCTATTCTGCGACATTTAATCAAACGTCGGTTCCGGGCACGTATAAATTTTATATTACAGCTGTCGGTCAAAGCCATGAAGGTATTGTTTTCCGCCGCGAAAGACAGGTGCAGCTATATCTCGATGTCGAACCGGCACAGTTTACCAGTTTTTATGACACGATGTATAGAAAATTCACGGAAGATAACAGGGAATACCTCCGTGTAGACATGCGTATCTGGCCAAGGGACCGTTATGATAATGTGATATTAAACCCCCTTTCCCACAGGAACATAGTTCTCGATATCTTGGGAGCAAAACTCATTGAATCAGTAAGTGGAAACATGGATGGCAGTTACTCAGGATCGTTTCGTTGTGATATGGATTTCATGCCGGAGTTTAATTTTAAATACAAAGGCAAAGAAATCATAAACCGGCAAAACCTGACATATGTCAGCCGTTTAGCATATGCTGATCATGTTTTTGATTTTCAACCTGGTTTGATACAGGAAGAAAAAAATAAAAACAACAACCCGGAAAATGCATTGGGCAATATACTAAACAAAGACGATGATCAATTTGCCAGTCTCGGGATATCCGGTTCACTCACATTGGGAATGAAGGATAAGATCATTGTGCATGGTAATGAAACCGGTGTTGCGGTTTTTGTTAAAACCGGCGAAGATTTATGCCCCTACCTGGTAAATGCCCTGCCGGCAGGATCGAAGTCCGACTGGGTTGAACTGGGTACGTCCCCCGGAGTCACACGGGTTTTTGATCTGAAAGCAGCCGGTTTGAAAGCTGTCAGGGCGATTCGTATTGATGACAAAAGCGGTGGTGTCGGTTCTGAAGAATCGAAACGCAAAATTCATCGGGAGTCTGTGTTTTGGGTATGGGATTTGGAAAAGTTGTTTCTGTTCCTGGAAATGCTAACGGATGCCTGGCTGCGCCTTTTAATGTTTTTAAGAGAATGTTTGGTTCAAGGTAATGAATGTTATTTTATATGTTAACCTGATATACGAAAGGAGTCTGAATGATGAAACCTAAAAAAACAATGGCATATATTTTTATTACTTTCCTTGTTTTATTTTTATCAATTCCTAAAGCCAACGCCCTGGTCGCTATCAGCCAGAACTACTCTTTCAATTTTCAGGTTAATAATCCCGGTGCCAGGGCCAATGCCATGGGAGGCGCCTTTATCGGCCTTGCGGATGATGCCTCGGCTGCATATACCAACCCTGCCGGATTGACAATCCTGTCCAAACCGGAAATTTCAATTGAATATAAGACTATGGATTATGAAAACACGCAGTACGACACAGCGGGAACCGGACATGATTTTGATGAAGAAGGAGATGGACTGTCATTTGTAAGTGTTGCATTTCCCACAAAAAAAGCAACTTTTACTGCATATAGGCACCAGTTTTTTAATATTTCAAATAGTTATAGTATCCCACCGGCTCAGTTCACCACTGAATCCGATATAGAAGCTGTTACATACGGCATTGGTGCCGGCCTTAATCTGTTGGAGAATCTATCATTTGGGTTTTCCATTGGATTCTCCTATCTCAATTATTACTATGAAAGTAAAATCTTTTCGGACCCATCCCTTTCCGGTAATCCGCTCATTAAGTACCTTGTTGACGACGAAGATGCAGCAGAGCATTATACCTTTTCCATGCTCTGGAATCCTGTGGGGAATTTTAATATCGGTGCCGTGTATCGCAAGGGACCTGAGTTTCAGACCACGTTTGAAACCCTGAATGATTACAGCCCAAATGATGGGCTAATTGAAACTATTCAAACCACTAAAAATACTTTCAAAATACCGGATTCATACGGTATCGGTATTTCTTACCGCTTCTTTTTCGGCCTGACCCTTGCAGCCGATGTTAACGTCGTTGAGTATTCCGATATTTTAAAAGACTATGTATTTTATAACGGTTCCACACAGTTGGGTGCATACTCGACTACTGATTATAAAGTCGACGATGCAACCGAAATCCATATCGGTTTTGAACATGTTTTCGATTTTGCAAAATACCCATTTGCACTTCGGGGCGGTTATTATTACAAGCCTGAGCATAGAATCAGATACGAAGGACCTGTTGCACCAGAGCGAAATATTGCACAAAAAGGAGAAGCT